>JAGFPH010011821.1:0-23187 GCA_018207615.1 Philaenus spumarius | reverse complement strand
TAGTTGACAAATGGAAAATAATAATTTCAAAAACATGGAATCTTCAAAGTGTTATTTGCCAAATGAAAATAATAATAATTAAAAAAAAATGGAATCTTCAAAAGTGTTAGTTGACAAATGAAAATAATAATTTCAAAAACATGGAATCTTCAAAGTGTTATTTGCCAAATGAAAATAATATAATAATTTCAAAAGATTGTAAATATTTATAGGGAGTGAATAATGTACTTTGTACTGTATTTACTGGAATAGCCATCTTTAAAACGTTCACTTTCACATGGACTACCCCTTTCCGTATAATCATGCACAAAGAAGAACTAAAACTACCAACACGGTATGTTAAGAGAAGGGCGAGGTTTATCATCGATAGGTGCTGCCAGAAGATGGATATTTGTTAGACATCCCACACAGGCAATGGTGTACATAAAATATTTAATATTTTGCATTAAACAAAGTTTTGGGTTTAATACTTGCAACAATAAACAAGTTATAAGCACTTGTGAGACAACGGAATACTGATGGTTACATTGGAGTGAAAATTCATCACAAAAGTTTCTTACTGTTGTTCTCTTTCATTGTTAATCTTTCAGACTTTATTGATTATTTTGTAAAAAAATTTTTTAGTTATTTTGCAATCCAATTCCATAGATATTAAATTCATTAGGTTTAATTGTCATTACTCACAAAACAGTCAAAGTAGACGTCTCACATTTTGTGATAGCATACGGTTTCGCCATTAGCCTTTCTAAATTAGAGGCCGCACCAAGTAGTGAACCAACAGCTCATGATGGGACTCTTGTAAAAAAATAAAATAAGTAGGATATGTAAAATCAATCGGCGCATAACATTTAAAACATATTTTACTGTTAATCTCTTAAAAGATATAATAATTAATCTCGACCTGACTATAATTAATAATATACATATTTTCTTTTCCCTGGGAGCTAAGGGGGCTGCGCCCCCCTCTGCCCATATTTATAGGCGACCATGACATAATGAGTTTTTCTTGCCAAATAAGATTAGGAAAAATGCAATTAGTGACTTTTAGAATACTATATCTCATGCTTATGGATTTATACTACAACTTCTTATGGAGTTGTGACCTTTAGGAGAAAAATATATTTATTTTTAATTACTATTATTTTATTAACTATAATTTTTTTTAATAATTGTAGTTATTGACTTTTTGCTAAACAAGGACAATTTATTCCTACATATTATATTACACAATAACTGTTTAAGCACTGCTACTTTTGTTTCTAAAAGATAAAGGAATTATAATAACTACTTATTCTTCTTTCTGGTTACATGTATCCAATGTTGTTCAACATGAACAAAATGGTTCGTCTTGTACTTGTACAGAGTCACAGCCATACGAGTTATTCTAATAAAAACATACTACATAGCAAGATTAAAATTATATTTTTATTTAGAATCCTCCTGATTTGTAAACTAAATTGAACAAATTATCTCCAGGAGATAAGGTTAGTTTTAAACTTACACACATTGACAGCAGTTATTGTTCTACTCAAAATTATCAAACATAACACTCAATCTAAACCACTTGTGAATATAGATGTTTTTTTTTTAAATTTAAATATTCCTCTCAGTTTCTCACAAATCAAGTCAATATTTACTACTAACAATACTAGCCCAGGGGGAAGCTGAAATTAAACACAGGAGGAAGTTGGTGAACATCTCTTGCAAGAAATGGACACGGTGATTGCCTAAACAAACCAATGGAGTGGGATCCGATGCTGCAAGCCGGTACGGACTACATGACAGGTATAATTTTGACAGTAAATTAAAGGCTAATTTTCCGGCTCGGGAAGATTGGCTATGAGAACGGGTTAACCTTAGAAATGGACAGATCTGGTTCACGGACGTTTTCAAAACAGACAAAGGTACAGGAACCGGAATTTACATGCATAAAGGACCATACACACAGAAAAGATACTCAGTGTCGTTGTGTCTCTACCAAACAGAGGTCTACCCAATACTTGCATGTGTAAAACGAATACTGGACTCAGGAAGCATGAAGATAAATGTTACAATATGTTCTGATAGGCAGCTATAAGGGCCGTTATGGCTTCAAGAACAACGTCAAAATTGGTCTGGGAATGACAGTTACTGCTGGATCGGCTGTAGAGCAGTAAGCAAGTAAGACTTGTTTGGGTCCTTGGACATGAAGGAGTAGCAGGGAATGAAATAGCAGTTAAACTTACAAGAAGAGGAGCGGGAACTCCAACGATTGGCAAAGAATCGATGATAAGAATATCAAGAGGCTATGGGAAAGAAAGCGTAAGAAAAAACGATCAATCAGAACACTTGCACAGATGGAAAGAGACGGTAACACGACTCCATTGATGGCCTGTATTGACATCCAAACAGAACACTGCCGGGTTTTGGCAGGCCGGAAGTGAGGTTGTTGGTCGGTCTACAGACAGTACACAATTCTTTGAAGAGGCACCTCCAGCTGATGGGGCTAGAGAACGACCCATTATGTCGAAGGAGTGGGGAGAAGTAGGAGACCTCTTTCCATGTTAAATATGAATGTGACACCCTCGCATCACTGAGGCAGAAATATCTGGGACAAGGATACCCTGACACCAGCTACATACAAGAGGAAGGCTCCAAGGACTCCTTTGTTTCGCGAAAAGGGTGTGTTTGATGTGAACTACTGCTTGGACATGGGTCACACAAAATTCTAATAATAATAATAATAATACAACTAACAAACTAAATTTGGTAACTTCTTGTGTGTTTTAACTTGTATTTATAAAATGAACCAGACATTTCGATCTGAGTACTAAAAGTAAGCATTCAAGTGCTAGTGAACATCACATTACAAGTGTTCTCTACCATAAGTTTTGAATTGCACAAAAAAGTAATAAGTTTTCCCCAATTTAAGTTATTGGAAATGAGAACTATGTGTGCAATATAAGCTTCAATGCAAGCTATGTGTGCAATATAAGCTTCAATGTAAGCTATGTATGCAATATAAGCGTCTAGATTAGATTGAATCTAGTTGTAGTAAATAAATAAATAAATGAAAATTTTGTTTGAAATAAACAAGTTATTGGAGACATACAAGATGCCAACAAAGAAAACAAGTGTTTGGAAAGTTGTTTGCGGTTATGTTAAGTAGGAGGGAGGTTGCAATAAATTACATGCAATTTAAAATAATATGGCAGTAAACAATACATTGTGGTCCTAAAGATGTTCGATTGAGTTCTACATTTGATAATACTAAAAGCACTTACAAAAGAGGTAAAATAAACAACTATGATCTGTGATACACGAACAAATAGACATAATATAACTACTCAAAAATTACAGTATTTGAAATACAATGATCGGTGAGTCGGTGGCTCCTATTTTTATGTTTCATGTATGTAATCCATAGGATAAATATATATCTATATATATAAAAGCCAAATACCACTCACTCACTGACTCATCACGATTTCTCAAAAAATACTGAACGGATTGGAACAAAATTTGGTACATAGCTTCCTCTAGGGCCATAGGTGCTCGCTAAGAAAGGTTTTCAAAAAGGGAGGTTTGGGGGGGTCAACTAAAAATCCCCATAAGAAATGCGTAGTACAATATATTTATTGATGTATATTTTTTGTTAGTAGTATACATTTAACTTTGATTCGTCTATTCGTGCAAAGCCGGATCGGGCCAGCTAGTTGCTGTATATAGAAATAGTGCTTCAACATGTTAGCCCATGAATTGGAGAATTTTTATCAATTAATTAACTAGGTAGGCCTACACTACCTGCTTTTTGTCTTGCATCCAATCCTAAAATCATTTTGTGATTACCGCGGTTTCGGATAACCTAAGTACCCATCTTCAGATCACACAGAAAATTAAATAATTACCTTCATCAGGTCGTCAAATACATTAGAAGTCATCATACAAAACAATAATCATGGATTAGGCATGATCATGCTAACCGGTCATGGTAAACATTTAATACGACACCTGGTTATAACACATAACTCCTGGAGTCACATTAAACATTTGCTGTGACTGGTTAGCATGATTTTAGGCCTAAGTTTTTTTTAAAGTGTTTTAATGTGTTTCATAATGTGTTTTTGTTTTGTGTGATGACTTCTAATGTGTTTGATCACATGATGAAGGGATTTATTTCATTTTCTGTGTGCTCTGAAGATGGTTACTTAGGGTACCCGAAACCTCGGTAATCACCAAGTGATTTTAGGATTGGATACAAGACAAAAAAGCAGGTATTATACTAAGTTAATTAATTGATAGACATAGTGGTTCGACAATTTTCCTTTAATTTAGACTTAGGAAGTAAGTTCTTGTATTTCTTTCAGATTTCCTTTTTTGCATTATACTTTACAAGATCATGATGGGGACAGCAATGTTTCAGCATTTTCTTTAAAAAATGTAAGCAAAGATTTTTGTAAAAATAAAACATAGTACATATTTTTAAATGTTTCAACTCATTTTCTTTAATTTGCTATATCACTAGGTGGGCTTAAGAAACTTTTTGTTTACCCCCAATTTACCTCCAAAAAGAAAAAGAGCCCCTCATTATTCTTGCTTAAGGTATTTTGTGGATGGACAATCACTAAGTATCACTATGTCAAATTTCAGATAGTTACGTCAAACTGTCTCTGAGAAAAAAGGCTGAGACATTCAGACAGACAACAACGATGTGGTGATGCCATTAGAGTTCCGTTTTCCTTGATACCAAACACTAAAACACAGTAAAATTAGTTGTTTAACATTATTCTGTACTGTTCATAACACTGTTTCCCTCAACTTTACTTAAAACTAGATGATGGAATAAATACAATTTATCGCAATACATTAGTTTTAAGTAGTACGAAACTGTTCATTTTTGCAATACCATTTTGTCTTGCAACTAACATCACACCTGACTGTGACCATTGTTGATATGTTTTCAGTAACGTCCATCCAGTTCGCTAAGTCTTTTAAGCCTATCCAGATTTTTCAGTTAAAATAACATAACCAATCCTAACTTTAAACCAAAAGTATAATAAATAAAATGAACTGAGTACTTATAAAATAAATGTAGTAGAATATACTAGCAATATGATTTTAACTGAAGCAAGTTATATTTTTTAAATATTTAAAACTTTTACGTACAACAAAAACTTTTATCGCAATTGCAGAATAGTCGAAAATCATAATGGCGCAACAACAACGACACACCAGATAGTCAGCTTTAATAGACAACTGTCTTGAGCGATCGCGACAGCCGGCAGATTATTGAATGATCAGTCAATGAAAGAGAAACGTTTGAAGTCAATTAGAACAATATACACAGGACAGTCTATGTATACTCTCTTTGTTAGTGAGAGCTGTGATCGGATAGATGTATCCAAGATTAACCTCCTTAACTCCTTATTATATTCCCTTTATAAAAATAAAATATAAAGTTCATTTACTGACTTAAAATACTTGCTGTCAAATGACATTCTACCGCAATTATTATCTTGCTTTAGACTATTTTAAAAGGACATGTTTTCTTTATTTTGTTGACAAAAATTTACACATTTACCTCAACTTGCCGATCTGACCATTTGATGAAAAATAAATCTATATTGCTCTATATATACAGTTTAACAAATTCAGTAATAATTTAACACTATGTAATAACAATAATTATTAAACTGTAATATCTCTATATTTAAACAAAAATATTGTAATAGCTACGGTTTTTTCTTTTGTAATGGTTTTCAAATATAAATTTATACTTTATCACAATATTTAAGTATTTCTAATCCTAAATTCATATTGATATTTAAGGTCGGAAGAAGGCATAAAGGTGGCACCTTTCTACCTTAAAGTAGATTTTTTCTTTTATTTATAAATTTACATACCGTAATATTTATTCCTGTAAATTATCCCCCACGGCATGGTATGTAAAGAATTAACATTGTTGTCTTTATATATTATAATGATGGTTTGTAAATATTTTTTATAAAATATTCAAATAAGTTATAATAATTCTTCACAGTGAATATTTTCACGTACTTTATGAGAATGAATGTTAATTAAAGGCATCTCACTCCATATTTGAGCACCATAACTTGACAGTGTTGGAGGAATAGAGGAAGATGTAGAAGGTGATGGAGTACTAGAACACAAAGAAGAAGATGGAGGCTCCGTTGTGCTCGATCCACTTTCTCTGCGAAGAGAATATTGAAATATTGTATGCGGATGTAGTGATACAGAAGGAGATTGAGCAAGGTCACTATCACTTTTTGCACAAATGGCAGGCGCCACGAAATGTCTGGGAGTAGAAGTACAATGAAGTTGCTCCGGTGTAGACATGCTGAAATGGGTAGGGTTGGGATGCCGTTGTTGCTGTCGAGGACTTTCCGGAGAGTGTTCGGCTGTTCCGTATCCTTGGTCTGTTGGTGCAATAGTAGAAACAGGTGCCAAGAATTGCCAGGATGTATCTTCTCCTTCTTTAGAAGTACATTCTTCAAGGTGTAAACTCCTACTTCGACCCATGCAAGATCCTATAATGGGTGTTATACTCTGCTTAGGATATGGGAAAGTCACGGATGTAGTGTAGAACGGAGATTGTCTTTGACATTCTAATGCCATGCCTTTGATGTTATACTTCTCATAATTACCTTTAGGCCTCATAATCTGCCATTGTTTTTCATTATCGGTACTATCTGTGGCTTGTTTTTCTTGACTGCTTGAAGATGATTGATTTGGTTCCCTGTAAGTCCTTCCAGCGACAATTTTGTTGTGACTTTTTAACCGGCCAGTTCGAAGAAATCTCATCCACGCACTCCTTGCTTCTGTAGAAATTGCACAACGAATTACAAAGATGATGATACCTTGTAATGAGTTTGCAATACAAAATACGTATTGAAATGCTAATCGCAAATCTCCTACAGCGTAAATGCCTGGAATCCAAGTTATACCGAGCAAAACCATCACTGTGAAGGATCCAAGTACCTGAAAAAGTTATAGATATTATTGTAACTAAAATCTTAAAATCAAATGTCTAAAATTTGAAGATATGTATGTTTTGTACAAGCGTTATCCAGAGGTCTTTCTTGCTATCCCTGGGATACAATAATAGGGAAAAATAAATTTTACATTTTTCTTTCCAAAGGTATAGGATAAATTAAACCATTATATTTTTATTGCTAATACAGGCATCTTCAGAAAATTTGCTGTTCATGTTACACAAACATAGAATATTGTTATTTAGACATACTAAGATTACCATTGGTTGTATGATGTCAGTAATGTATTAGGTTTTTGTAATCCTACCTGAGTTGCTGTTAAGCTTTGCTTTTTAGAAACAGTTTTCCCAATCGTTCTCCTTTGGAAAAGGACTCGATTAACCATGATGTAGACTATAGTATTTGTAAATATAATTATGCACGCTGGTCCTACATAGGAAATGTAATATACATTCATGTCCGTAGGTGTGAACAAACACCAATCCGGGTCTCTTGTCTTGTAATAAGAAAGTCCTGTGTGGTAAATAGTTCCTGCTACGATGCACATTGGTAGACCTGTAATTAGAATTGCACAGCTATATTTACATAGGTTTAACACTACACGCTTATGCTGATGTCAATATGTGTTTCATATTAAAGCTATATGCGGATTACAACATTATTTCATTTGCTTGAAATAAAACTATACTGATACCAGTTGTATACTGATACAGTAGAACTCCAATTATCCGGATTAATTGGGACCGGACCCGATCCGGATAATCAAAAATCCGGTTGTATTTTTCTCGAAAAAAGGCCGTTTTTAGGAGAAAAACTTAAACAAAACACAATAGAGAACATTTACGGTATTTATTATGAAAAAACAATATCAATTACAATGTTTACATTACGAAATATTTATAAAAAATACTAAATCACTGTAAAATACATTATTTTTTTTAACATACCAGGCAGAGTCAGTTGTTTTGCTACCTTAAATCGATTCCGCGCAGCCAAGTCTCGCATCCGTTTGACTAAGTTCTTATTCAAATCTGATCCGGGTAGTTGGCGATCCGGATAATTGGAGTCCGGATAATTGGTGTTCTACTGTACTAACAACTTTCTAAGAAAACACTTCCTTTATGTAATATTTAAATAATATAAACTAGGGGCTCTGCCCCTGGACGCTCCGCGTCCCAACCCCGGCTCGGCCTTCGGCCTCAGATGGCTGCTTCGCTTCGCTCGCAGGTGGAAAATTCGATAAAGAATCTCGTTAATCTTTTGCTCGTTTGTACATAGGTGACCGAGCATAAATTAGCTGTTTTATTTGGCAGCTGACTCAAACTCATTAAACATTATCTCCATAAGATTAACATGGGAAATTTGAAGGATTGTATACCGGAGCTCCTTCTCGGGTGAATAGCGGCTGAACGGATGATAATATATATAAGACTTGACATATCTGTGAATGATTATGTTCAGTTTTTGATCCAAATTAGCTGTTTTATATATAATAGGTTTGTAACAACCAATGTTTGAATTGAATTAAAATATAGTTAGCATTTTTCGTTGATTTTTGTTTGTGTTTGTTTTTAGTTTGTCAATGTAACCTCAAAAAGGTAATACTACATTTGATACTGATTTGATCCAAATCAGTTGTTGATCAAAATCAGCTGTTTTAAGCTTTTCATACGAACAGCTGTTTTTGTGTCCCTGATAAAATCAATAGAAATCTTTCTTCCATAAGATTAACATTGAAACTTTGAGGGCCACTGGGGCGTAGCCCTAATGTCCTAGGACTTCGGTAAATGGCCTAAAACCTTCCCAGGGTTAACCTGTGTTACTATGCAAAATTTCAAAGCAATCGGATGGACGGTATACGAACGCAAAGTGGACAAAGAACCAAAAAAAAACCCCCATAAGGAATACACAGCAGAAATTTGCATTTGATTATAACGTTTGTAAGGCGAAAGATACATGATTTGTAATGCTTGATGGCAAATCTGGGCGTGCATACCTTTAATTTAAGACCTCAATTATGAAAATCGGTCGGGTAGAAGAGCCGAACGGACTCGGAAAAGAAAAACAGAATTTTTTTAATATATAAGATTAAAAATTCAGTATTATATGGTATCTACTAAAAATGCAATAGTGTGTGTTATGACTATATCTATAGTCAAGAAATGTAAGTTTTTTTCAGATATATTAAAACAAGTATGCTTGAACAAGGCCGTATCCAGGGGGCGGGTTAGGAGACTTACGTGGATTTTAAAGCTTTTTTGGTGTTTTACGTTTTGATTGATTTTGGAGGAACTAGACGGGCTATAAGGTCGTTTAGGGGGTTGGCGTGCAAAGCACGCAATGCATTGTTTATTGAAAATACTCCCAATTCGGGGGTTAGCATGCAAAGCACTGTGCCTCGGCCACTTCTCATACTGTTCAGTGTCAGGCTCACATGTGCGTCCTTAGCAGTGAACGTGTTAAAAGTGTTTAAATTCAAATCCCCGGTCCTGACCTGACCCCATTGTGCTTGTGAGTGGGAAATGTATTAATGGTGTCAATAAGCTAACGGCCTTATTTCATTACACAGTAAAACCTTGGTTATCCAAGTTTCTGTATTATCAGAGGCAAATTAGAAAAAAAAGTAATAAAACTTGATTTTTTGTCAAAATTAATTCTGTTACCTGTACTTACAAATAAACGTAAGTTTAATGAATTCATAGCTTGAGATGATTTATCAATAAGTAAATTTATAATAAAAAATTATGTGTTAGATTGAACAGAAAGAACAGAAAACAGTAGTTTGCCGCAATATTATTGGTGACGTTTTAGTGGATGGGTAGTATAGTGAATGACGAAGCAGTCTTGTTCCTTTTATACCCTCCCATCCTTTCCCCTGTTACAGTATTTTGTTCTTTTGTTTTTAGTTGGTGTTAAACTTTGTGAATGAGAGAGAAATTATGAGTGGAAAGCGAAGACGTGTTGTTTTATCTTTAAATCAAATAAACGGTACCAGGAACTGGCACATACTTTCTCACAAACACATTTAAATTACTAAACAGATTCACTGTGACTTGTAGGGTGGGGTAGGAGAGTTTTTTTATTAAAGTTGGAGATTAACTAATAAATATTATTATTATTATCTAGAGAGAAAACTATTCGATCGATTTCGAAAAAATTTGCACTAAACACGTCAATTAGGTCTTTATAGATGCACGTAAAAAGGTTTTGAAATTTTTTTTAAAACAACCCCCTTTATGGCCAAAAAACCCCCAAAAATCACTTATTTTAGCTAAACGAGAATTTTTAGAAAGATGCGGGTTTTTGTATATGGTAGGGCACATTAAGGGCTACAAATAAGCCAAATTTTATCAAAATCGTTAGAGCCGTTTTTTTATTAAAAAATAATAACTGATTTTTTGTTGGTTTTTTGGCCAAAAAGGGGGTTGTTTTTCAAAATTGTTCAAAACCCTTTTTCGTGCATCTATGCAGGCGTACTGGACATGTCTGGTGCAAATTTGGTTGAAATCGATCGAATAGTTTTCTCTCTAGCTTTGTATACATACAGACATACATACAGACATACAGACATACATACAGACATACAGACAGACATTTTCTAAAAACCACTTTTTTGGACTCAGGGGGTCCCAAAACGGATATTTCCACAAAAATCTCAACATCGATTTTTTTTTGCGATTACTATACTTTCTCTATACTATAGTATAGTGAGAAAGTAAAATGGGCAGCAATTGTACGATTAGATGGAGGTTATTCAATAAGAAAAGTGGCAAGTGATATTGGGAAAGTATCTGTCGGGGATTGGAGATGAAATAGATCGAAAATTGAAAAGTGAGTATCTCAACGGTTTTCAAATAAAGAAGAGGTTAGACAATCAATGAAAAACTTCAGATTTATTATTTTTGTGGTTTTTATTACAGTAGCTTACAGTAAGCAATTTCTTTCATTTGAGTACATTATCAAACCTTCTTTTTTTATTTGCAACGGCAAGTTTAGTGGTAGGTTGATTTCTTTTGCTGACGACACGGCTTTAATTTATACAAAAAGCAATTGGAATGAATGTAAATTAGCTGTGGAAGAAGATTTAATCGGCTTGCGGTTGTGGTTTGCAAGTCATAAAATGACACTTAGCACTAGCAAAACTAGTTTTATGAAGTATTCATTGAAGGATACGGGAGAATCTTTTGCCACAGTCAAATATAAATGTTTAAAATGTATAAATACAAACTCACAGTGCGCTTTGAACTGTTCTTTAATAGAAAATTCCGTAAATATAAAATATTTGGGGGTTATGATAGATGAACGCATGTCATGGAAAACCCATATAAATACATTAAAAAGTAAGTTGAATCGAATTATTAGAGTTTTTTATTTCTTAAAGGGTGTCTGCCCCAAGTACATGTTACGGAAACTTTATTTTTCACTAGTCCAAAGCAGATTGGAATATGGAATTATTTGCTGGGGAACTGCTTACAACACAAACCTGTATCCTATTAAAATAATTCAAAAAGGCATTATCCGTGTCATACAAAATAAAAACAGAATTGAACCTTCAAGACCTCTTTTTCATAGTTTATCTTTACTACCACTGAAACATTTATTTGTATACAAGGTTCTTAGTGTCTTCTACAGGAGAAGTGGACAATTTCCCACTGTATATAATAGGTATAAATTATCACTCTGTTCTAGGCATAACTTGCCTATTCCAAAGCCTAGGCTGACAAGTTTTATAAATTCTTTTTCTTATATAGCTCCGAAATTGTACAACAAATTACCGGTATATATCAAACATTGTACTAGGCAACCAAAATTTCTGAGACGCTTGAAATCTTGGCTGCTCAGTCTCGACAATGTGGGCACTCTCCTAAATAAGTATTTAATCCAGCTCACTTTTTGTTTTCAAATTTTCTAAAAATTTCTTTTACTGCATTTATTTTAAAGTTGTATGCTTTGTTTGATTCATGCGTTACAGGAAGAGTAGCAAATGCAAAAAGCTTTATTATTTATTCACTAACCAGTTTTAAAATCTGATTGAGCTCATTTATCTCTATGCTCCATAAAAGATGCTTATATATATAAAAATACCATTTTTGCTGTGAAACTTCTTAAACTCACTAAATTTATTGTTTCTGTAGAACTCTGATAAAATAATTTTTATTTTGTTTTTTTTAAGTAAAGGTAACCCTCATTACAGGATTCCTATAGAGGGTACCTAATTCTTCCCTTTGTATTTTTAATGTATTCATTTATGTAAATTTCTTATGTTTATGTTTTATTTATGCATGTATTACATTTTACAAGGTTTATAAAAAAGGAAGAATAAATTAATTTCTAATTTCTATTTAAAACTATATTATTTAAAGCCAAATAAAATAGATTTTGAAATAAGTGTGGCTCCAAATCAGCCTATAACGACATAAATAACGCGGGAACTCGTACCTCAATGGTTTTCTCACGGCCTACCGTATTATCCGAGGTCTGCTCGGACCCAATTACCTTGGATAATCGAGGTTCTACTGTACTTAGATTCATGGGAGGGTAACTAGAAGAAGGTTTTTTTAATCTTGAAAAACATATTTGTAGATTGGGTGGCAGATAAATTACTGGTACTAAACTCTTAATGGACTACACCCACCTTATTGCTGTTCCAATTGTGTATAACTGCTATACAGGAAGCGTTGTCGTCAAATATAAAATTCTTCGAAGCAAGGCTTCAAAGGATTTTGTGTTGTGTTTAGTGTTTGTGGTGTGACGCGAATGAACTTTTCCCTTTCGTTGCTGAACATTTTTTGTTTCTTGAGCTAATAACTTTCACAATTTCAAAATAAACAAATTTTTAGTGGCATATTTGAATTCTTTGAAGTTTCTTCTACAAAAAAGCTGTTGAACACTTTTGGATTGGGGTTCGTTTACAATTTTGGAGAATTTTTAAAAATATGCTCGCAAAACGCTAAAAACGGGCTGGCCAATTTTAGCTTTAACATTGCCAGTTTAAGGGTTAAGAGTTTAGTAATTTAGAAGAAGGCTGTCATTATACAGGGATCTTTTGTTATCAAACAAAACTCGCTCAGCTTTAATTATTTTACAGTGTGAAGGTTACAAATATATATTTGCTACTGCTTACCAAAGATATAAAAACATATACAGTCTACATACATTTAACACAGAGTCCTATCAATCTATTCAATAACAATGAACCTTAATATAAATCTTTTGCCTAGCTCTCGGACAAAACTGAATTCAAATTACTCTAGTGCTCAAATTCCCCAAATACGGGTCTTCCTCATATAAGTAATTCTAAAAATATATTAACCAACAGCAACTGATTCTACTGTAACTCAATGTTAATTTAAAACAATTGTCCTCCAATATTCACAAATTGTGCCCTTACTTTATTATGTCTTGGTGGCTCCTGTTGGTCGGATCAGTTCTCTTATCTCAAAGTCCACTAATACTGGCACTTCCAAGGAAAAGCCCCTTTCTTTTCTCTCTATTTCAAACTCCTACCCCCACTCAGTTTTACCCGTCTAGTATTCATGTTGGTTTACTTAAAAGTGCAACACTGCGATTACATCACTAACCTAACTACCTAGATTACATTACTGTGATTATCTAATAGTGCCCACAAGTAGAATAATTCTACTATTGACGAATTATTAGATTCAAATAACAAATCGAAGTAATTTCATTAGGAAACACTGGTGCACCTCAAATAACCTTCAAATTCTATTTCCTAATTTCAGTTACAACAAAGAATAAATAAGTACAGTTTTGGGGCACATTTGAAAACCTGACAAACTAAGTAAACACTAAGTTTAATTTAATGGATAGGGCTTAACACGTTCGCTACCAAGCGTCGCATGTATGCGTCGCACTGTTTTTCGCCACAGACTATCTCGTGACACTATTAAGCAATCAATACACATAGACGGGGACAAAAGCCACAGACCACGAGTATGGTTTTGTTCAAATGAGTTAATATACTTTTAATAACCTTAAAGGTATGTCAAGCAATATCTATTTGTTTTTTGTTTTTTTACTGTTTTCACCGTTTTTGAAGTCGTCGCATATATATGACGTTCAGTCTATGTCAAGAAACATAGTAAGTTTTTTTGCTAGACTCTGAAGCAATGTTAGTAAAACAAAGTGTTTTGACCAAAGTTGCACAACCAATAAAAAGTAAGACTGAACTACAAAGGCGGAAAATCAGAATTCCCAGGAATTGTTATATGAGAAAGGGGGGAGAAAGATTCCTGAGAACTTCAAGTCTCCGCATTCCCACAAAACAGAAAGGCGGGAAAACAAACAAGAATTGCGGTGTGAGAAAGGGGGTAATTTTCATGAGAACATAACGTCTTCACGTTCCCACGTACAAAATCATCAAAGTTACAGACCAAGCACCACATATGAGCGGCAGACCTTCTTACATACTGACCAATAAATCAGGTCTTCAAAATATACTAGTACTTCAAAATTAGCAGTGAAATAACAAAATAATACTGCCACAAATATGCGACGTCAGTCTATTTCAATTAGACCAGGCGTAGCACATTTGCGGCGGCAGTCTGTGGATAGAAACCGGCCGTCGCATATATGAGACGCTAGTCTATTTTAAAATTTTACTATGGGGGTAGCTGTTAATCAGCTGAATTATCGAACTTCATTCGAACATCCAGCTCAAAGTAAACAGAGGCTTTTTAATTTCTCGTCTATGAGTAGTGAGTATTATAATGTCTGTATGTAACTTTTTTAGTTTTAATTTTCACATGTACAAAGCTATACTGGGTGTAACAGACCACCCATATGGAGCGAATAGTTAGCAAACAAATCTGTATAAACACTCTCTGTAACAATATTTCACACCTGAAAAATCTATGAAAAACATTTTTTCAAATCCCAGTCCTCCAAATGGTAAATTTTAGTGGGGAAGGTGGTTTTTGAAGAAATAATGTGTGTAATAATAACAAATGTTTACACCATTTATAAAATATATGTAAACAAATAGGTTTCTACAAATACAGGTAATTAAAAAGTTTCTAAAATGGTTTCCTTAAATCATTTAAAAGAAAAATAGACACAGCCTCCACAGCCTCTATATGTAGGAAATGTGCCTTGCATAAGGAAACCGTAGAGCACCTTACTCATGAGAACGAGAGATTCACATGGGTAAGTATCAAAACCTGTGGAACCTTAAACAAAGGACAAGCCATACTCTAGGACAACCTTGTCAGAAGGTTAATTAAGTTCACAGTGTTTATAGAACTTGCCAGAGTTAACTAGGGGTTAGTGATCTTATCATGAGGTAGTGCAATAAGCCCTTCAGGCTGATGTGCAAAGGAATATTCCCGCCACCTATGAAGAAGAAAAAGAAGGACGAACATATTCGTTTTGTGTATGACTAGAGTACCATGGTATTGTATTCTCATTCATTGGTGGACCCAGAGGGGGTTATTATAATTTTTGTTTAACCCTCTAAGTGGCAGACTGCTCAACTGAGTAGTCTCAAACAACACTAATAATTTCAACCACTAAATATTATCCAATTTCATTCAAACAAAAACTATTGGAAAGAAAATGTTTTAAACTTTAATTATTGTGTCCACAAATTTGTTTTAAAACGTATATTTACATATATAATCATTGTTGTAAAATTGTAGTTGTCTAAATCAACTGATGCCGCGCGAGGAAGCAGAAGGAAATGACTCTAACTTGTAATTTTTTAAAGGCATCTAACCGATGGACAGACTTGTTTTGAGAAGAAAATAAGGATACCATTGGATTCGTCAAGATTTGAACTTTCTACTACGATCTTCCAATCATTCGTCACTCTTGTAGTTTCCTAGACATGAAGTTTTCTGTAAACTTTTGCAATTATAGTTTTTCAACCAATGAGAAAGCACATTTTACAATCGATGTAACTTAACTTTTACAAATCGATATATTTGTATAATGAATTTTATATCGATTTGAAGTGCAAGTTCTATATTTTCGTTTGATATAAGGAAAACCTGATTTAGTGTTCCGAGGCTATTCGGGTATTTCTGTGAAATATGTACATTTCTTCAACGCTCTAGGCGTGTTAGCCGTTACCTTTTCCCATTGTCTACAGTGTCTGGCTGGAACTGTATAGTATACGTTTGTGACAGTTTTTTTAGATGTTTTAATTTAGTGAAACAAAGTGAAATAAGTTGATAGAATAAGGCTATTTAAAATTTTCAAGTATACAGTTCAATTCTATGATTTATTCTCTACAATTTGTTATAATCAAATTTTATTTTTGGGTAAAGCATATATTCTTTAATTCCTATTCAAAATGGGTGATCGTGAAATGGTCTAAATAGACAGGGGTATTCAAGCACTCTATTCCAAAAAATTATTCTATACCCCTCGGGATAGGAGGCAGCCCCCTCCCCCCCCGCCTTGAAAACCGGCTGGATCCGCCCAAGGCTCAATAAGTCTGATATAAAAACAATCAACGAAAGAACATAAACATTGTAATAAATTTGAATGGATGAATGATTGTGATCAGCAGAAACTTCTAAGCAATTGGAATAAGTAGATAAATAAAAATAATAATAATATAATAAAGAATTGGATCTCTTTATGTTGTTTTTAATAAGTTAGTCCATGTTTTATGTATGTCAAAAAACATCTAATTAAAAAAGGTGTGTGATTATGACCAAAGGCATTATTGAAATAGACCTGTCATTAGAGCGAAGAAAGACACCAAAACAAATTTAACATCAAACCGATTGCGTTATGACTTTAGGAATAGTTTGTAGATTGAGTCTAGTGAAGTAAAGTTGGTGGGGGAACTTCTCCGCTGCTGTAAGTTTGCCATTAAACTAGAAATTCCCTCACCAATTCTACTCTACTTGACTCAAACAGATGGCTCGCGTGTTTAGGGTATAGTGCTCAGGACTTTTAACCCATTCTACTCGAATTACTGGGGACCTAGTGTTGCTATCGGGTCAGATTAATTTTGAGCGAATATTGCACTGTAACATGTTTACTCAAAAAAAAGTATTTCTGTCAGTTCTAAAAGGCAAATTTTTTTGTAGTTTCTTCTATGACTAAAGTATAGATTTTTATGAAAAAAAAACATATATTTTTATTTTCAAGTATATGTTTTTAATTTTTATTTATTGAAAAAAATATAAATTTGTAACAAAAAACCGGAATAAACAAGAATTTTGGAAAAGTTTTCAATGGGAAGACCTATAATTATTGTTGCTTGTTTTTTGTTGTCTATATCATTATAAACAAAATTAAGTGGTTTACACATGTTTTAGACACAATAATAAATTATAATTGAAAAACAAGTTTTTTGTAAAAAAGAGGGTTTTTATGAAAACAATTAGTTTTGACACCAACTTGTACAAAATTGCCTCAACTATTTATTATATTGCTTAACAACAGTATTATCTAGATCAAGACTAGTAAGAAAAGCTTTTTTCAAAACTGATTGGTAATATTTTAATCACTCAGGTTCGAAACAAAAGTTCCGTCGCCACTAACATCATTTTGTAACAAACTGCCGTCGTCTTTGTTCATTTTATTTCACAACAATCATTATTATTATAAAAAGAACAATATTCAAAAATAAACTGTGAAATTACACACGATAACCTAGTACAACAAAACTAAACAACGCTTAAGCTCACTAAAACGCTGCGTAGTAAGTAGGAACCAAACAACGGCGAGAGCAGACAACTGGCCAAAAACGGCAAACATTACATTTTCTAAGATTTTTACCACAGAAACTTAACTCAAATGGTACTAAAAAGATTCCATAGATAGCAGCACATCTCAAACTTCAAAAATAGCGGTCATCAAAGTATAACTACGTCTGTTCAACAAAAGAACGTTATCATAGCGAGTTCGGGGCTCGCCCGACATAGGAGTTCGTGCGGATTAGTAGGGTACGGGGCTGCCCCGACACTCGAGTGGAAAGGGTTACCAACTTCTCGAAATTTTTATCAAAATCTGAAATACACGTTTTGAAGCTCACGATCTCTACTTTCAGAATCGGTCGTAACAGTTAATTATTTCAAACACTCTAAATTGTTTGACAGTTACTATGAAAAATCAATATATCTGACAGGACCCTACTTGTGCACGGTTAATCTACATGATATTAACTGTAATTGTACACAATTCCGAAGCTTTAACTTTTAAAATGTAAAAATTATGAATTTAAAACGAAAAAATTCCGTTTTTTTACAGTAAAATTGCACCGATCAAGATTTACAAAGTCTCATAGGCTTTCAATTTACTACAATTTTTCCATTGAAATTATAGCGTTTCATCCAAAGTTTTACAAAATATAAGCGAAAAACCCCGTTAAAAATAAAAATTTTCACAGATTCTGTTGTTTTTATTACCACCCACAACAACAAAAATTATTGTTTCTGAAGGTGGTATTTTCTTATACAAACTATTCATCAAGTCAAAATGCAATAGGTTTGACTGGTCTAAAGTGTTCACGAATGTGACTTCATGAAGTAAAATTTACTATTTTAGCTTTTGTTAACTATTTAAGATAAAACATTTAATATATGACCTTCATTTTTGAGAAATCATTTAGATTCTGTGTTGTAGTTGATCTTGTTGTTTTTATTCGGATTATGTTTATAGCTTAGGGCTAGAATGAGATAGCGAATGATTGGGTTATGTCTGGTTTAGTATCATGATGGGTCTTAGATCCAAGCACCAAAACCATAATTTTGACATAATCTAAGAGGCAACTTCCAACATACTATAGGTAAATGTACACACCTACCGTATTATTACTAAAATCCACCTTATAGGCAACGAATCAATATTTTTGAATTTACCTCAAAAACCTTTTTAAAACAAATATAAACATACACCCTATTTAAAACATTTTATTACAATTTGACACAATTTTATAGGCAAAGATTAACACATTTTGTTAAAAATCCTTCTGAAGGACATACAGTTCTAGAGTAATTTGTTCAATCTGTTAAACACGACCATAGAAACGGCTCTCCCTGTCTCCCAGGAAAAGGAAAATGTGTATATTATTAACTATAGTCAGGTATTTTTCTTTAAAGAGATTAGCACTAAAATATGTTTAAAATGTTATGTGCCGTTTGATTTTACGTATACTTATTTTATTTTTTACAAGAGTTTAAGCATGAGCTGTTGGGTTACTACTTGGTGCGGCCTCTAGGAGTGTTATAGGTTTTTGTGTATTCATTCACTGACGGTGTAAAGGTACAGACTCAATGCTGTGTGGGTTAATATTTCACCTGAACAGCCAAATTGGCTTCCCAAATTTTAAAAGTTTTCTTGGGGAGGTCAAAAATATCCCTGCAATCCTTTTGCCGAAGGAGGGGTTGGGTACTCCTTAACACGTTCACTGCTACGCAAATTTTGTATTTCCTATGCTAGGAGCTGACTTTTTTTTTATATTTATAGTCTAAATGAGTAGAAATAAATTTATTTTTTATTTTTGAACCTTTCTACGTAATATCCACTAATATTTTAAAGCGGGCTTACATGTGCATCCATAGCATATATAGAAAGCAAGCAATGGATTGTGTATTAAAAATACTCCCAATACGGGGGTCGGCGAGGGAAGCACGCAATGCACTGTGCGTCGTCGGCCACTTCTCATAGTGTTCAGTGTCAAGCTCACATGTGCGTCCTTAGCAGTGAACGTGTTAGCCCCATACCCCGGTCTAGCCCTCCCCTAGAAAATATCATATGGGCGCACTTGAATATTTTAAAATAGATCATACATACCCCATGTTAGGATAAGTCTCTTTGCCATGAAAAGTGTTTCTGAAGATGCATAAACTGTGATCAGAAGTTGATACATATTTACAGCATCCACAAACATCCATGCTAATGTAGTTAATACAAAGTAGTGCGTTGATATGGCTACAAACAGACAGACATCTTCTTGTCTATAGCCAGTGTACTGTTTGGCAGATAATAATAAGAAGGAGACATTCACAAATAACATTGATGTACACAAGTTTAGTAAGATCTTTCCAGCATGGTTTCTGTCCAAGCACCTTGATTAAACAATAGTAAAACAGATTAGCATTTTGACAATATAATTTGTAACTGAAAATTTAATATTCCAATTAGATAAATTATATCTTTAAAATATCAAATAATGTCTATCTCTTAAATAATATTATTTTACAGTTCTTTTGGTGGTAGCGATATAAATTTACATAGTTGAAGTTCTATCAGTTGTCAAATATTGTGTAACTTCGTGTTTAAAATTTCTAAATTTTCCACAATTTTCGTGTCTTTTTCACATTTTTTTGTTAAGCAACATATTTTTTGTACGTCATCATGAGAAAATAATTTGCTCTTCCAGGTATCAAACCCAACATCTCTCGCTTATCAGTGAAAAATTTTAATTACTAGACGAACCACAAGTTCAATAATTATTGAAATTGTAATTGTAACGGTAAATTGTTAAAAATATAAAATTAATTTAAAGAAACAAATTGTAAAAAAACATAGAGTCGATGGAATTCATGGAGTTTTAATCCCTGAATTTGTTTTCCAAGAGACAAAATGTACAAAGCTGCATAAAATATATTATTACAGTATGCACAGAGTCGGTGTTGTACTCTAGACTTTCAAGAAAAACTTTTCTTATCCTAAAACTTACAAAACATAATACAATCACTTACCTAAACAATGAATATGTAAAAATGGTAAGGAGTAATGCGACTACACTCAATAAAGCACTGATAAGACTGATTATAGTCAATGGTGATTCAGGTGTAGGTAGAAGTTTTGAGCGTGGTTGATGATCTAGCAACACAGAAAATGCTGTGAGGTGAGTCGATTTACACACTATCCAGTCTTTAGTCTGATTTGTTGATATTCCTTTTGTTAACCATTCCATCACTGAAAAAAAAAACAAAAATGGTATACAACAAAATCATTTACGTACTTTACAGTTTCTGGTATTATTCATTATTATAGATTTATCCTGATAACCAGTCGGTAACAAAACTTAACTTAAACTTACAGATGTCCTAGTTCTTACTTGATGGTAATGATCCCGGCGCGAATGCTGGCACTTGGACTATCGGCTACTAAACGTAATAAAAACATCAGTACTCTCGGCTGGTAGATAAACTAGTTCCATGTTCAACTTATATCTGAGGTATTTTTTAACATAATTACATTGAGATGTTAATAAAGCTTATAATCGATCTCAGTTCTTTGAAAGAATGTGTTGTCGCTCCGGGGATTTTAATTTAACAAAAAAAAATAATCTTACCAAAATTGCGTCACAAGTTTCTAATTTGTCTCGGCCCTGATAAGGGCCGAAAATGTGGCCTGAAGGGCGTGAGGTGAAGCCTCGCTAACGCTTGTGCCTGAGGGGCTTGCAATTGCAAGTGAAGCCTGTGAAGAGTCGCTGTACTGCGTTTCGATGCGATGCGAAGTTTCGTTGCGTAGTATGGTGAAACCCAGTAGCTCAGAACAGTGTTGCGCACTGCCCGGACACCAAGGCTGTAGCCAAGGATAAAAAATAGCTACTGAGGTTTTCGTAGATTGCTTGAAGAGCGTCTTCCTGTGTCGCTGCGCTGATGTGGTTTGGTGGTGAAAATAGAACGCAGTATTTGAATTAGACAAATAACATTTATTGAATCAATTTATCCTGACGAGTCGGCAACACTCCCTCACTTAGCTTCCCTCTTGCTATATTCTCTTTTGCTGAGGTGCCTCGGCTGAGGACTTACGGCTCTTTCCACTTCTTGATGTGGGCACAATTCGGCTGGAGAGTTCGGTTGAGCTGGTTGATTTCCACTTGTTGAGTCCAGGTTGGTGATGTTGGTACTTCAGAGTCCAGGTAGGATCTGTTTTGATGGTGTTGACTGTTCGGTGTCCAGGCTGGATCTGGTTTTGATGGTGTTGTCTCCTTGGTATCCAGGTAGGATATGATGATGTGGACACTAATCGGGCGCTCTAATATACTCTATTCCAGCGTGGAGGTGGGGAAAAGAGAACGTACGCAGCCAATGACAGGGCTGTTCGGCGTCGGCGATCCGAACCAGTGAAGCGATGTGAATTTGTTCAATGCCGGTGTACCTAACCAGTGATGTGATGTGAAAGTTTAACGTGAACTTAAGTTAGCTTTTACTAGTTCTTAAGTTCGCGTTGGGACTTTTGATTTTTCGGATTGAAGTTTACGCGGTGAGTTGTAACTTTCCCGGGAAGGTGAGTTTGAACACCGAGAAAGTTTGAAAGGTGGTTTTCGTCATTTTGCGTGATGTATTATTTAGTTTGTTGCGGGACGTTTACCACTAAATATACATCGTGACCAGGGAGCTGAATTTACTGGGGACTTTAAGTATTTCGATAGATGTTTACGCGGTACTAAGGGCCGAATAACTTTCCCGTGAGATGAGGTACATCTTCGGGGAAAAGTTAAACGGTAGAAGTTAAGGAACCATTCGATTAATGATGTAGAGTCCTTGGCTTGAGAACGTGTCGACGTTTCCCAGACAGCTGCTGTGCTTTGCTCGAACGGTCCTTATGAGGGCCAAGGAAGTTGGGGAAAATAACTAAGTGACTTTCTCGGAAGATGAGGTCTCAACTCCCGAAGAAAGTAAACGAAGATTATTGAAGTGGCCGACCGATATCGACGTGTCCTTGGCGGTCGAACATGATTATGTTCGCCAGACAGATGTTATATCGGCCGGGGACATGTGGAGTGAAGCTCCGAGGAAGTTAAGGCGAGTTTTCCCGTAAAAGGCATTTACGGGAAAATCTCAGAACACTGACTGAAACAGGCCCTTTTTAGGGCCGAGATGTTTATCGAAGTTTCTGATTCTCTTTTCCGCTGGAACGAGCATATTATTGCCGGGGATATCTCACGAAGCTATTTATTGTTAAATATGAGTAGCTCCGCTACGACAAATGCGGCATAGGAAAATGGTTTATGTCTCCACTTACGCCCTTCCCCCACTCCCCTCGCCCATCATGCCAGGGCAAGGCCAAATGCCAGCATTCGCGCTGAGATCTATAACACACTATACTGGTAACAAGTACTACAGTAAAATATACAGTTTTTTTAAATAATTTTACATTTTAATCTCATATTTTCTTGAAAGTATTTCACCGCTATTTTTATTGAAACATTCAATAATAAAGTGTAATCGGAACAAAATGTAAAACTTAAATTACCTTC
>JAGFPH010011819.1:16072-29910 GCA_018207615.1 Philaenus spumarius | reverse complement strand
ATGCCTATAGTTACAATATTCTTTTAATATTCCCGTTAACATTGTTTTATTGTAATTGTATGTAATTAATTTTAATCATTGTATTATCTTTCAATAATAATAACGTGAGTGGACAGTGGACATTGTAAGGAACAGGGCTGGTGATATACAAATATTAGTCAAGAGAAAAGTGCCAGCCGTTGAGAAAAAACGAAAAACCTATGCAGGAAGCTGCTCGGCTTGGTTTGCCACATTACGGTAAAGTGACAGTGGTAGTGCGAGGGGAAGGGGAAGTTGTGTGACCTCCCTCGAAACTATCTCTCTCTCTCTTGCACAGTAATCAAAATAGGTCTCCTTTTAATATAGTTCGTGATTTCACCACGGAGCGCTGGCCTACTGCTACGCCTAAGACTTGCTTCAGTATACTGCCGATAGGTGCCCTTACTGTGCCGTTGTTTTTCCTGGCTTCATTTACTACTATTGCCTTAGGAAGTCTACTCATGGTAATATAGTCAATGCTTACCTCAACGTAACCAAGAGTCTTTCCTCTGGAGTTATGGATTTTCTAAATTTAGTGTTTTGTTTCTGTATCTTAGGACTTATTAATTGCAAGATGTAGTCAAAGGTCGAAACTTTCATTCTGCAATAGTTGTAGAACTTTGATTGATCAGCCCTCAGTTCACCAATAAACCCAATAATATTTCTTTTTTGGTTTATAGGGTGCACCCAAATATTCCTTTTGACACCAGAATCTAATAGCTGTAAAAAACTCCATAACAGTATAACTGTCTCTTCTTCTTCTTCTTCACCACGATCCATTATTTCTCACTACCTATTATTTATTTAAATATTTCAAAAATTTGAGTATACAAAACGAAATACACTACACTGTAAGACAATCGATCTGGCACTAAGAGGTTGTCGGAAGCCGTCGTGTTTTGTCGTGTCGGACGGTGTATGAGGCGCATCCGACAGAACGAAACAGAACAGAACAAAACAAAAGATAAACTGTCTTGTCTTGTCGTGTCGCGTTCGATGTAGTGTGCGGCCGGCCTTAAAGTGTTGTAACTGTTTTTTTTCAATACAAGAAATTACAAAACTAAATTTTTATTATTAATGATAAAGCGGTATTAATTATATTGCATTAATTAACGCAACATCATAATAATAATAATAAATAGTAATAACATATTATAATTACCATAGTTAAAACTTTCTCTCTGCGTTTCGGAGCTTAATTTTGTAATTTGTTGTATTGACAAAAAAAACAATTACAATACTTTAAGGCTCGGCTCCCTAGATTCAAAACGGCGATGTTGGCTACCAATTTCAATGTTAAATAACCAAAACATACCTTCACTATTAAGCATATTTTTGTGTTGTTTTTGTCAAAAAAACGAAAGCTGTATTTTTTCCTTAAAGTAAAATAGATTGTGGGTGTTGATTGCTAAGATTTTGTACAATATCCCTTTTTGCAACTGAGTAAAAAATTAATAAAGTTTACTGTTTTTTTACTATTTATATCATATGTTTATGAAAACAATAAAACAGTTTTTGAAAATGTATTTAGCAATCAACATCCGCATATGACAGTACTTCAAAATGAAACCAAATTTTTAAATTTATTCCACAAATTAACAGAAAAAATGACTTATTCTGTAGCATTGCTCTTATGGGAATCAGATTCAATATGGTGGACAGGGTAGCGCCCCCGTCGGCCGATTAAGATGGTACAAACACACAATTGTTTGTAGGCTATTATGGTAAATAACGATACAGTATCGATTTTTTTTCTCAAATAATGATTATTTGTTACATATTTAAATATGAACTTCTCTAGTACATTTTGTGGCTTTATTGTTGTAAACCATATTAGTAATGTTACTTAATTCAACTAAGAAAGTTTATAATGCTAGTACAGCTCAAAGTTGGCCAAATGTAATCAAATTTGGTATCAAAATTATCAGGAAAGTATAATGAAACGAAATATGATATCGTTTTTTCATTTTCACTTAAGACATATAGAACTGAAATTGTATACTAGAGTGTTCTACAGGTTCACTCAGGCGGCATTAATAAGGGTCAGTTTTATGACGGTTGAGACCGACCGTAATTACCCACCCTCTTGCCTCAACTTAACCTGAGACAGGCTATAATACGTTCACCCAGAAAAGATGTTTGTCTTCAACTACATTTAAAGTGTAGCGCCATTCTTCATTTGTTCTCTGGTTTTCTTGAGGGACTTGCGCAGCCAGGGACGTTGCTACAAAAAATTATTGGAGGGGGCAAAATCTAAAATTTCCCAACAATTTTGACCATATTTCCCAACTCCTGTGGTGGGGGTTCCAACTCGCAGAAAGGGGTTCTGGGTTATGTTGTGTGCAAAATGAAGCGCTGGAGGTTCACCCTCGGAATGTTTTAGAAAAATGGACTAATCTAAGTAGGGTTTTTAACACTGTACTTTATAGAGTAGGCCTACTTAGACTTTTTAATTTTACTTTCTCACTATGCTATGGTATAGAGAAAGTATAGTGATCGCAAAAAAAATCGATGTTGAGATTTTTGTGGAATTATCCGTTTTGGGACCCCCTGAGTCCAAAAAAGTGGTTTTTACAAGTATGACTGTATGTATACAAAGCTAGAGCGAAAACTATTCGATCGATTTCAAACAAATTTGCACCCGACATGTCAAGTAGGCCTGTATAGATGCACGAAAAACGGTTTTTTTAATCAGTTATTATTTTGTTAGAAAAAAACGGCTCTAACGATTTTGATAAAACTTAACTTATTTGTACCCTACCATATGCAAAAAACGCATCTTTTTAATAATAACAGATTTTTGGGTGTTTTTGGCCATAAAGGGGGTTGTTTTTCAAACATTTTTCAAAACCTTTTTTCGTGCATCTTTACAGGCCTAATTGACGTGTTTGGTGCAAATTTGTTCGAAAACGATCGAATAGTTTTCTCTCTAGATAATAACAATAATATTTATTAGTTAATCTCCTACTTTAATAAATCATCTCTCCTACCCCACCTACAATTATGAAGTCACAGTGAATCTGTTTAATAATTTAAATATGTTTGTTAGAAAGTATGTGCCAGTTCTGGGTACCGTTTATTAATGTTACTTTCTCACTATACTATAGTATAGAGAAAGTATAGTGATCGCAAAAAAATCGATGTTGAGATTTTTGTGCAAATATCCGTTTTGAGACCCCCTCAGTAAAAAAGGGGTTTTTACAAAATGTCTTTCTGTACGTATGTATGTACACAAAGCTAGAGAGAAAACTGTTCGATCGATTTCGAACAAATTTGCACCAAACATGTAAATTAGGCTAATATATATGCACGGAAAAGGACTTTGAAAAATTTTGAAAAAAAACCTCCTTTTTGGTCAAAAATCTCCCAAAAAATCAGTTATTAATTTTTTTATAAAAAAATACTAGTAATTTAATAGTCCTTATATAATTTGCAGGAGAACTACGAAGCATCCAAACTTGTGAAATGAAGTAATGCAAATTTTATTTTTCTCATGCTGCCGCTCTGTTATCAACCTATAAGTAGATGCCGCCGCGCCGTTTCCTTTCACTGTACCCGCCATCAATGTATTCATTCTCGCAACGGCTATTGTTTTTTGTTAGATGGTTAGTTGATTCTATTAAGTATATGGATTGTTGATCCTTTGTTTCAATATTTTTGAAGTGAATAGGCGCACCTTGTCCAAACAATTTTTACTTTCTCCCCCCCCCCCCCTATATGGAGAAAGTATTGTTTTCGTCCAAATTTTCGAATTTGAATTTTTAGTGCAACTATCTGTTTTGGTGCTCCCTGAACCCCCAAAAAATGTTTAGTGGAATTATCTGTGTTGGTGCTTCCTGAACCCAAAAATATTTTTAGTGGAATTATTTGTTTTGGTGCTCCCTGAACCCAAAAAAGTGTTTTTTTTGTGATGTCTTTCCGTGCGTCTGTGTGTCTGTAAGAAAGTGTACAGAGCTGGAGACCATAACAACGGTCCAATTTTGATGAAATTTTGTATATAGGTGTAGTTCTGGAATATCTCCATGCTATTTTTCATTTTTCAAAATTTTTGATTTTTTAGTGGTTTTACCCCCAAAAATGGCCAAAAAACGAGAAAAATCAAAATTTATCAAAAATGGCTCCAACGATTTTGATAAAATTTTGCTTATTTGTAGCCCTTAATGTACCCTACCATATGCAGGAAACCGCATCTTTCTAAAAATTCTTGTTTGGCTATTAATAACAACTGATTTTTGGGGATTGTTTGGACAAAAAAGAAGTTTGTTTTTAAAAAATATTTAAAACATTTTTTTCGTGCATCTATACAGGCCTAATAGACGTGTTTTGCGCAAATTTGTTCGAAATTGATTGAATAGTTTTCTTTCTAGCTAATAATAATAATACGTACTGTATTAGTTAATCTCCTACTTTAATATCACCTCTCCTACCCCTCCTACAATTATGAAGTCACAGTGAATCTGTTTGATAATTTAAACATGTTTGTGAGAAAGTATGTGCCAGTTCCTGGTACCGTTTATTTTACAAGAGTTTCAACACATTAGTGAAAAAATTCCCCATACTTTTTCCCACCATTTTCCAAAATATTTACCGCAAACTCAAAAATTTCTCCATTTTGGGGGAAAAAAACCCCCAGTCTGGCAACACTGGGCTGGCGGCCTTGCATTGCATGGCAAGGTGAGTCAGTGTTGCCACGATAACAAGGGTTGGAACTAAATTTCCCGGAACATCGTTTAAAAGAACATGCATTTATTTGGTATAGAAATATTTTGATTTGGCCAACATTTTTTTGATTGGAAATTATAACTCGCTTGTTGTTTGTGAATGTTGGTAATCAACAACAAAAACTTTCGAGACATAAACCCAAAGTTGGAGTTTTGTGTGTGCAATTTAATCAAAATATCAAAATCCCAATGTTTTTAAAAAATCTAAAATTTCCCAACTTTTTGGATTTTAAAATTATGGGGGGGGGGGTGACGCCCCCCTTACCCCCATCATAGCGACGTTCCTGTATGCACTCTGCCGTTTCGATATAATTTGATGACGTCCAAAAGGTTATCTGCAGCAAAAGGAACTCTATCCAGAGAAGAAGACAAGCCACAGTCCTTGGACCATCAAAGCCGGTAGCAGTAGTGGGAAAACCATTACAATTCTCCCTAACAAACTACCAAAAGGACTGACTACAGTTAACATTTTTGGAAAAAAAACAGTACTTGTAGAGATTCTTATTAACTCTACATGAAAACTATACTGTACTGATCCAAACTTTTGTGGAAAAGTGATGAAACATGGGTGTTCTTTAATACTGTGTTTGGGAACCGACACTCTCTTTCACTAGTTCCCACCGCCAATGTACAATATACGAGCCCGGTTATTGTTAATAATATCGCCTTGTTGTTAATTTCATTTTGGTAAAAAAAACGGGACAACGGACGGTACTGAACCTTGTTACCTCCTCCAACAATGTTGCCTTAACCTCAAAATCTTAATTTGTTGAAATTAAAATGATTAACCCGTCACTACGTTCACAGATTGATTACAGCTGTGATGTGCTGAGATTGGCACTAAACTACCAGCGCGATAAAGGAAGTTCTCGAAGCTACCCTGACCTAGCCAAGACTTATTTATTTTACTTAGTTAAATATTGGTATAACACACAGATGCTCGCTGTGTGAGAACTAGGTCAATCTACCAGCTGTCGGGTGTATCTGTGATCTACAGACTTATGGGAACAACTTTATTGGTTCAGCGAGGGCGTTATATAAATCTAAATTAGTTGCGAGGCATAAACTCATTGTCCTAAATATGAAATAAATATTCGTTAAAATCTTTAACGTAATAGAGTGGATATGTTCTAGGTTAAAAAATTCATTTTACAAAATGTTTTTGGAATAAATTCGTTTAGACAATATGACATCGCGCATTTTTGTATAGACAATTTCGTTGACACACTTCTTCAACGTAGGGTATTTAGGGCTGTGTGCCCTAATCATTTATCAGTCTGAAATTGAAAATTTTGTTTAGAACGAATATAGGTAGCAAGATAAAATTTGGCACAGTTATAAATCCGAGTATGCTCTAATTTTGACAAACCAAAAATTATAATCTTATCTTCTAAAGCGAGAGATAATTGTCTGTCTACTAAATGGATCTGGAATCTCCGTCTAAGGATTTTTGATTTTTTGATTTTATATGGGGCTTTTGGCCACGAGAAATCGATTGGAAATGGTCACCAGTCTGGAAAAATTCGTTTTCTAAGTCTTTTTATTAAATTAAAAAGTGAAATTTGTCCATTTTAAACAATACAAAGCACAGCTGATGCAAATGTTTTCAATGCCATTACAATAATCATCTGTTTTCTTTTAAACTGTATTTTATTAGAGGTAAGACTAATGTTGTATCTATTTATAGTTACCATGGCAACGAATACTTCTGCTAAATAAACATACCCTTTATTTAGTTGTTTAATGTTATAGGCCTAACCTAAACGACGTTCACGGAAATTTGCAATAATAGTTATTGACGTGAGCGAACTAGGCCTTAGGCCTAAATCGATATTGAAATATTAAACTTTAATTTAGGCCTGACTTATTTCTGAGGCATAGCGTTGAGATTATGGTTAATCCTTTAAACTGTATTTTTATTACAGGTAATCGTATGTTGTATATACCCTTTATTTAGTTGTTTAATGTTATAGGCCTAACCTCAAAACTCAATAATCCAATATTTATTATTGAAATCATAGCCCTGCTTATAATCGAGCTTTAGCTCGGTCTCCTGGTACTTTTCCTAATTTTTTTCCTTTTTTTTGTGATACTGTCGTTTGGAGGTTTACTTTAACCCATTTGTTCCCATCTCCACAATAATGAGGCCCCTTAGTTTTAGTTCCCTGAATATCATATTATTACTTCTGGAAGTACTTTGTTTGCTTCCCCAGCTTAGGCTGGCAATAGGATACACAAACCCATTACCAGCTGTTAGTTGTTATGCTTATTTTGTACAAATACTAACCTCAATTTTGAACAGCAATGTTGTCAAAACAAATGCAGTCTTTGACTCTATAAATGACTAGGGGAGATCCCTGAGTGCTTCGCACGCCAACCCCCAATGGAACCTTCTAAAAATATATGTTTTATTTATAATAAAGTGTAGAATTAATAATAACCTCAAAACTAAGATGGGAAATAATGTTAAATGTTCAAATTAAATTATTTCTTATATTTTACAACAGCAGTTATAGTAATGGTTAAAAGAACCAGTAAGGCTCAGGTCTACACTTTAATACCCTAACCTAAAAGCTAGAAATACACAAATAATTGCTTCAAATTTTGAAATCAGCTGTTAATGGAAATATTGGAGCAAATAGCTACATTATCTGTTATTTTATTCAATTGGTTGCTATGGTAATAAATGTAAATACATGTGTTGGTTTATCATTCTAGGACTAACCTAAGAAATTTTCCGACTAAATTTACAAATATTGAAATAAAAAAAAAATTATCGAAATGAATTATAGCCTATGTTACTCAGGGATAGTGTAGCTTTTTATTAGTAAAACTATTTTTTCAATCGGTTCTGTAGAGCCAGAGATTACCCCCTACATACAAACAAACAAACTAACAAACAAACAAACTTTACCTCTTTATAATATTAGTATAGATTCGTCCGTGTAAAGTGTACATCCGTGAGTAACATTTAATAATATAACAGCTGATTTCACCCATCATCGGTAATAGATACTCAAACCCAGTGTAGATTTATACTTTGGGGTTATGTTCACAATTTCAATCATTATAATTTCATATGAAGTTGATTTTTTACTTTCTCTACACTATAGTATAGAGAAAGTATAGTGATCGCAAAAATATCGATGTTGAGATTTTTGTGGAAATATCCGTTTGGGAGCCCCATGAGTCCAAAACAGTTTTTTTACAAAATGTCTGTCTGTATGTCTGGCTATATGCCTGTATGTATGTATGCAAAGCTAGAGAGAAAACTATTCGATCGATGTCCAACAAAATTGCACCAGACATGTCAAGTAGGCCTGCATAGACGCACGAAAAAAGGTTTTGAACAATTTTGAAAAACAACCCCCTTTTGGGCCATAAACCCCCCCCCCCCAAAAAAAAATCACTTATTATTTTTTTATAAATTACTTTTTTGAACCCCCTGAGAGTTTGCTGATGTGTATTGAAATGTCCGTCTGTATGTATACAAAGCTAGAGAGAAAACTCTTCGACCGATTTCGAACAAATTGGCACCAGACATGTCAATTACACGACATGCACCTGTATAGATGCACGAAAAAAGGTTTTGAAAATTTTTGAAAAACAACCTCTTTTTTTACCAAACAAACCCCAAATATCAGTTATTATTTTTATAAAAAAGGACTCTAACGATTTTGATAAAATTTGGCTTATTGTTAGCCCTTAATGTACCCTACCATATGCGAAAAACCACATTTTTCTAAAAATTCTCGTTTAGCTAATAATAATAATAACTGATTTTTGGGGTTTTTTTGGCCGAAAAGGGGGTTGTTTTCAAAAATGTTCAAACCCTTTTTTCGTGCATCTATGCAGTCCTAATTGTCATGTTTGGTGCAAATTTGTTAGAAGTCGATCTAATAATTTTAATAATAATAATAATATCTATTAGTTACTCTCCTACTTTAATACAATTATGAATTATGAAGTCACAGTGAATCTGTTTAATAATTTAAATATGTTTGTGAAAAAGTATGTGCCACTTTCTGGTACCATTTATTTTAATTGTTATAGTGTAGGCCTAATATAATGTACTAGTTAGTTAATATGCAAAAAGAGTAAAAAGCATGTTTATGCCTTTAAAAATATAGTTCTTAGTTATTTAAAACCCCCTACCTATCCATTACCAGCACTTTGTTGAAGGATATCAAAAAAACATACAATAATTGTAATTTGTGATACTGTAGGTTATGTAGTTATTAAGTTATTCCTGAAATGTTACAAGAAAACCCCACCCATTAAATTTTAAAGTAAATTTAATATTTCGGAAAAACAATTTTTCAGAGGTAGGCTACTCATGTAGGCTACATACTTTACAGGAACTTTTGTGAAAACATTTAAAAAATGTTTCCGTACGCGATGTACGGCAATACTTTGTCTTCTCCTTCTTTCACTTTTTTTCACCACCCATGTTGAAAGCCATTTAAGCTATATTACAAAAAAAGGGAAAGCCAGTGCAAGCCATTTTAATAGTGAGTATATGGCGTGTCGATGCGTTATTATTAAAGGGAGGGCACCCCAGTCCGCCATATTGAACCTGATTCTCATAAGAGCAATGTTACAGAATAAGTCATTTTTTCCGTTAAATCGTAGAATAAATTTAAATTATAGGTTTCATTTTGAAGTACTGTCATATATGCGGTTGTTGATGCCCAATACATTTTCAAAAACTGTTGTATTGTTTTCATGATATAAGTAGTAAAGTTTATTAATTTTTTTACTCAGTTGCAAAAAGGGATATTGCAAAAAACCTTAGCAATCAACAAACACAGTCTATTTTACTTTAGGAATAAAATCATTGAAGAAACAATATAGTCTTGTTTCTTCAATGATAAAATACAGCTATCGTTTTTTGTCGAAAACAAAACAAAAATATGCTTAAAAGTGAAGGTATAGTTAGGTTAGGTTAAGATTGAAATTGTAGCCAACTTCGCAGTTTTGAATTTAGGGACACGGACTTTGAAATAAACATTTTTTGTCTCTTGAAATGTTTTCTAAAAACTCTTCCTTTTCGAGATATTAGCAACTTTATGTCGATTTATTTTAACACGTTTAGGGCCGTCATTTTGTTTTGGGTGGTCCGATTTTTATTTTATTTATGTCATTTTCCTAGTCTTAAGTAGACCTTTAAAATGAGGTATCACATGACCATACTTCCCATTTAAAAATATTGAGCTGCCCCCAAAATCCCCCATTTTTAGGGGACACTCAAAATTTCCGATTGCTTTGGGCTTAGTTAGTATCGTTCCCCAAAGGATATTTGTTTTTTTAACAAACACAAAAGTTAAAGGGGGGGGGGGGTGGGACTTTTAAGACACCTGGTATTGCAATTATACCAACAAAACCATAAAACCCTTTAGGTCGAGTAAATGTTAAACTTGTAAATTAAAGACTACGACATCCTTTTTATGTGCGTTAACATGGAAGTGTAGATCAGCTTCGTCTAAAAGAAGATTGCTGGGACTCGAGTTTCCAAAGCAAATAGTTTTTGGTAAGAACGAAAATTCACAATATACTTTCTCAACACATTTGCTTTCTTGAACTGAACGTTTGTATTTTTAATTACTACATCCTTTGTGACATGTCAGACAGGCACCCCTTGTTGCGGCGTGGACTGTTGACTCACAAAGAAGAATTCTAAAAATCACTATTTTTAACAATGACTAAGATTCCTTGAATATAAGCATTCTAACGAGAACTGTTTTCAAAGCTTTGTGAATTCAAAATTAACACGGTCGAACTATTAAAATATCAGACAATTAATTTTTAAATTTGAAAGCTTTACACTTTGTGGAAGTTTATTTTACAGTTAAGTGACTAAATCTAAAGTAGTTTAATTGTTCCAGTATTTACAAAATTACAATTATTATAAAATAAAAACGTTGTGATAGGTCCTACACAACTCTTTTTTCTCATGTCAGTCTTCGTTAATACAAAATTAGGTCTAACTGTTATTTGTATCTGTTGTAGGAGCCTACTGCTACATTGAATGCACGTTACAGCCTATATTCTTTCAAAGTTATTCAATTACCTGTGAGTTCTAATATTGTTCAAAATAAATTAATTTAGCTAATAGAAAATTAATTCAAAACACGTTGGTTATTTATCTGTACTAATATTATAAAGAGGTATTTTTTATGTAGGGGGTAATCTCTGATTGAAAAAATAGTTTTGCTAATAAGAAGCTTCACTATCCCTGAGTAACATTAAGCTATACCGGTAATTAATTTTGATAAAAACATTGTTTTTCAATATTTGTAAATTTAGTCGGAAAAAATTCTTAGGTTAGGCCTAGACTGATGAATCACCATAGCAACCAATTGAATAACAGATAAAACAGCTGTATGCTCTAATATTTCCATTAACACCTGATTTCACACTTTGAAGCAACTATTTGCATTTCTAACTTTTAAGTTAGGTTTTTATTAACGTGTAGACCTGAGCCTTGCTGATTCTTTTAACCTTTATTATATCTGCTGTTATAAAATAAACGATATAACTTGATTTGAACATTTAACATTATGTACCATCTTAGCTTTTGGGTTATTATTAGACCTAATCCTACACCTTCATTATAAAGAAAACAACATGATTATGTGTATAGAAGGTTCCAACGGGGTAGGCGTGAGGAGCACGCATGGGTTACCCCTAGTCAATTATATTGAATATATTATTGGTTGTTTATATATTGCAGGAGTAAATGTAGATTTAGTAAAAGTATTCGTATAGCAAAATACTCGAATACCTACCTAAATAACAATAGAATATTTCAATAATTTCTTTTTAAACAAATCTTCTAGCGAACAGGCAATGTAACACAACCTTTGAAATTATTCTTTTTTTTTTACATTTTCAATTATTGTGTACCTACCTCACCTTTTTTTCTTCTTTCTTATATTTCAACAAGTTATACCAATTTTTGTTATATTGCTAGTTTTTGTTTTCCCTTTTGTTTATTATCTTATACTGTTTTTTTCTCTGTTAATTGTTCGTATTTCTGCATGTCATGTGATAAGATAGGTTTATATATTATTCAGGTGTTTACAAGTTATGTATTCATAAACATTTTGAGAAATTAAGTAAATAAAAAGGAAAGCTTCTTTCGTTTGTACTGAACAAATTCTCTCATCTGATTTTTAAGTTTTCTTATTATTCCTAAATTGTATATTTTTAGCACGCTCGATAACAGCTAGGGAAATTACATATAGAAAATAATTCGACCACGCAGCTGGACCGCTGACGTGAGTTGAGCAAATTTCCAAAATTAAATTTATAGGCCTATGTTTTAGGGCTTCAACAAACAATTTGGGAAATAAGTCTACCTACTCACGACGGTGCTGAATAGCTGCAAAATGCTTCGCAAGCCAATCCGCATATTGGGAGTGTCTTCAATATTCAAAGCATTGCGTGCTTCGCACGCCATTCCGAAAATTGGGAGTTTCTTTAACACAGAAAGCATTGCGTGCTTCGCACGCCAACCCCCGTATTGGGAGTATCTTCAATACACAATGCATTGCGTGCTTCGCACGCCAACCCCACGGTAAATCCACCACATGGCTTTGAACCGGGTACTTTTATGGTATTTTACGTTTTGATCGATTTTGGGGGAACCAAGCGAGCTATAAGGTCGCGTAAAAAAATAAAATGTGCATAATAACATCCTACATTTATATTTTTAGAAAACACTCTAAAAAAATTTCATTCTCGTAGTAAAAATGTCAAAAAATAGTTACTTCCGGTGTTGGATTTTTTTGGCTAACGAACTCGTCCGAGCGACGTAGACAACCAACATGTGTACCAAATTTGAACCAAATCGGACTTAAAATGCGGCCGCTAGAGTGCGAAAACATATATACCCTATATATATATGAATTTTAATGACACCCCAAAACGTGTTCTGGGGACCATGATCGGTGCTCATTTGCTACTCCCGACCTTGGGTCTTACCATAAGGGCCACTGCAATAGCTCATTTTTCCTATGGAAATTCGCTAACAAGATGGTTACCTTTCTAAACCGATATTGTTCTCAATAAATACACAAAGAATGACAACACTTTCAGGCATTTCTTGACTTCAAGTTAAACCCCTGTCTCTTACGTCACCAGCTATGGTGGTATGGCTCTGACGTCATCATTCAAACCACACACAACAATGTCCCGACTGTGGTAGTGTGCCTCGTCCCAGACCAAGGTCAGATAGAAGTCATTCCTAATTTCCGAATTCTTCTTGTGACGTCATCTTCCAACCGTTGTGCAATCAGAAGTCTTCAGTAGACTGTGTTCTATAGTTACTCATATTGGATGTGTATTTGCGTGAAATTAGGACTTGCTGAGATCAACCATTAATTCCGATCCTAATAATTATGACAGTTTTGCAACAATGTGGCAGGCACACCGAAAATTACTAAATAACTTTATTTAAATCTTTGGAGTCATTTGTTTTACTTTCTCACTATACTATAGTATAGAGAAAGTATAGTGATCGCAAAAAAAATCGATGTTGAGATTTTTGTGGAAATATCCGTTTTGGGACCCCCTGAGTCCAAAAAAGTGGTTTTTACAAAATGTCTGTCTGTATGTAGACAAAGCTAGAGAGAAAACTATTCAATCGATTTCAACCAAATTTGCACCAGACATGTCCAGTACGCCTGTATAGATGCACGAAAAAGGGTTTTGAACAATTTTGAAAAACAAACCCCTTTTTGGCCAAAAAACCCCCAAAAATCAGTTATTATTTTTTTATAAATAAAACGGCTCTAACGATTTTGATAAAATTTGGCTTATTTGTAGCCTTTAATGTGCCCTACCATATACAAAAACCCGCATCTTTCTAAAAATTCTCGTTTAGCTAATAATAATAATAATAATAACTGATTTTTGGGGTTTTTTGGCCATAAAGGGGGTTGTTTTACAAAAATTTTCAAAACCTTTTTACGTGCATCTATAAAGACCTAATTGACGTGTTTGGTGCAAATTTGTTCGAAATCGATCCAATAGTTTTCTCTCTAGCTAATAATAATAATATTTATTAGTTAATCGCCTACTTTAATAAAAGTATAC
>JAGFPH010011818.1:17084-27846 GCA_018207615.1 Philaenus spumarius | reverse complement strand
ATATGTTGCTAATTAAAAATAATGTAATACTAGGCTACTTCATAAAATTCGTGTTTTACTAATGGCCGGAACTGTCGTATTAGGGCAGTCAAATAGAATATTGTAAGACAGTAGGTAACAGCATTTATTTATTAAATCAATATTCGGAATATAATTATAAAACTTATCTTCATAATGTCACAGTTCAAATAACAATGATTTAATAGTCTCATTATAACTTCTTTTGTTGTACGGATGCACCCAAAACTCATCATCTTTCATAACGGTATTGTAATATATACTATTTGATATCATACACTTTTGACACTTTAAAAAAGGGAGAGACATATCTACAACCAAATGCCTGGGAACTTTGAGTGAACTGTTCGTTTCAATGTGGGTTGGGAATGTTTCAGTCAAACTGAAACATTTTGTTTCGGTCTGCTTCAATTAAATTGTTTGGCGCAGTGTGGGGTGCCATCATACACAGTATTATTCAAATAACATAATGAGTTCTGTGAAATAGAAAGTGGTTTTAAAGACCTAAATAGATTGAAAAGTTATATCTATTTGCTACTAAACTGCCCAGTTTGAATACAGTAAATAATTTCAAATGCTAAAATAAATTATTAAATTTAAAATTAATTATAATTGGAGGTTAAGACCAACAAAATCCTAACCAACAAATCAGAAACATTCTCAATGCTGTTGCCCGCCGAAACCCTGACTGAAATGGACTGAGAAGGTTATCTTCTGAGTTTTCAATTTATTTCAAGAAATTAAATCACCAATATCATGAAATATGCAGAAAATTCAAAAAATAGTCCTTAATTAATTTTAAAATTATACTTTTTTTAGATTTATCGTACCAGAATGAAACTTTTTAGGGTCTACAGGGGATTATTCTGCATATTTTGTTTGTTTTGTTGTACACGACCTTATAACTCGTCTATTTAACCCAAAATATATCAAAACTTAAATACCATAAAAGTATTCTGTATTGTATACCTCGCGAAGCGAGTTCGTCAGCTGCAAACTAAGCGATACAGTCAAAAATCCGAGACGGCAAGATTGAGGTAATTTTACTAATATATTTCGTACTAGCAGGCAGCTATTCAGCGCCCTTTTGAGGAGACCAATTTCCTAAATAGTTTTTTGAAACCCTAAAACATATAAACTATTTTAGAAATTCGCTCGACTCACGTCAGCGATTCAGCTGAATTATTGAAATTTTTGTAAATTACGAACTATTTATTTTATGTAGAAATTGAAAGAATAATGAAAGTTCATTTCATTTTATATAAAAAGAATTAATTATTGATGTACCTCGAGTTAAAGCCCATGCCAAATTGTCTGAAGAGTACTACAATTTCGGCTTATACCAAATGTGTGCGAGGAGCAATTAATTTAAAAGCTTCTTGATCAGGAAAAGTAGTAAGGATTTAAGAAATTGGCGTTTGACACTGGATGAAGTTGCTCGGTAGAAATACTAACAGTTAAACCCAAACGATATTAATACGGTTTTAGAAATGTTTCCTATATCTATACAGTTTCTGTAATGAACGACGATATGTCAAGGGGTTGTTACGTGGGTCAAAATAAAGAAAAACGTTTCCGTAAGATAATTTCCCACAACACGTTAACCTGCCACCCATCATTTTGTTTTATTAAATAAATATTTTGTATCTCTAGAACGGCTTAGCAGATTTAGTTGAAATTGTGCTCTGTCCTCATCAACAAAAGTTCTAGTTTTAAAAAAATAACCAACTTTTTCAAATAATTCGTTTCAAAATGGCGGTCATTTAATTATTTTAAATCAAAATACGTATCTCAAAACCCGTAAATGTTTGTAGCTTATTCAGTTTTGAAACAAATGTTATACATTTAAAAATTATCAAATAAAGAGTATCAATTAAATAGCACCCATTATTTTGACGAGTTCAACATAGTGTAGGCAATAATTAATATGCAACACCAATTAATTAAGGTGGACTCTGATTTGTGCTTACTCTTTCTTGTTTCATAGTTTTTGCAGTTATGCAATTCGATAGGAAACTGCTGTAATCAGGCTACAAAAATTGTATCCTTGATATTTGTACAGTTATTCTTTTTTCAAATATTTAAATGGTCGCCATTTTGAATGGAATAATTGAAACTATATAGGTGAGTATCGTGCCAAATTTAAAGTAAACCTATTAGACCGTTCTTAAGGTATAATTTGTTTAGGAAAAATCAAAGTGGTGGAGAGCCAGTAAAGAAACGTTTTCGGATATGTTATGTTTTTTTTAAGTTTGACACATTTAACAAACTCCTGAATTTATAGTTACAAGATGTATGAATATTGTGCGTTTATTTTCTTATAACGTAACTACACTATCATTATAAAAAAAATAAACTTTGGTTATATGATAGTGCCGTTATTTGGGGAGATTTCCAGTCACCAAAAAGTCTATATACGAGTATATTAGGATAAATCTCTACACGTAAGTACATGAATTATTGCTTTAAATATAACTATACTAATATTATAGAGAGATAAATTTGTTTGTTTGTATGTAGGGGATAATCTCTGGAACTACCGAACCGATTAAAAAAATTGTTTTACTAATAAAAAAAACTACACACTATCCCTGAGCAACATTGACTATAATTCATTTTGATAAAAACACTTTTTATTTCAATTGTATAAATTTATTCGGAAAAAATCTTAGGTTAGGCCTAGACTGATAAAACAACACATGTATTTACATGTATTACCACAGCAACCTATTAAATAAAATAACAGATAAAACAGCTGTTTGCTCCAATATTTCCATTAACAGCTGATTTCAAACTTTGAAGCAATTGTTTGTATTTCTCACTTTTAGGTTAGGTTTGTATTAAAGTGTAGACCTGAGCCTTGCTGGTTCTTTTAACCTTTATTATTACTGCTGTTATAAAATATACGAAATAATTTGATTTGAACATTTAACATTATTTACCTTCTTAGCTTGTGGGTTATTATTAATCTTACACATTTATTATAAAGAAAACATAACATGATTATGGTACCAACGGGGTTGGCGTGCAGTGCACGCAGGGTTTCCCCTAGTTTATAATACATTCAATGTTAAAAAGCAGCAAAGTAGTTTCTTAAGCACATCGCTTTCGTTGCAGTTCCTGTGTTGTACGTTTAAGCCTTGTACGTCTGCTCTTACGGGATCAAGGGATGACCTTTAACCTTTCCAATCCTTATCTTGTTCAATGCACTCTAGTACAAATACGATTTTAATAAGGAAGTGCTCTTGTACAATTTATTGTCTGATAAAATATTTTCCTGCTTTCAATCAACATAAAAAACCTCTTTTGTTATTTAAATATCTTTAGATAAACCCACTTGTTATTGCACATTGTTAGGTTGAATGATTGCTAGCGATAAATTTATTGGAATGATACTTAGAACGGCACTTAGAACGATACTTAGAACGATACTTAGAACGACACTTAGAACGACACTTAGAACGATACTTAGAACGAGACTTAAAACAAAGCTTAGAATGATACTTACAGTGGTTGAGTTCAATCGCACTGATCGGTATATTTCTGATCAATCAGACAGGTGACAGATGACTTAGCGTTTGAGTGACCACAGCTGATTGCGGCTGAACAGGCTATACAAATACACAGGTGAGAGGCCGAGGCGGTCATTTAAATTAGATGTACTAAGTGCAAGTTGAAGAATATTTATTTGAAAAAAAAACAAAAATGGATCGAGTTTGTGTAACTATAAATACTATCGATTATGATGATAACATTTTAAATTTAGTTCCTATGGAAACGTATTTGGTTATACAGTACCAACACTAGGAATCCGTTTGAACGATTTATTTGCACACAAAGGCAATAGACCAACCCGCAATGAGGGTTGGTTATTTTTTGTTCTTTATACAAATTTTTAAGTTAAAAAAACTGTTTTTACGTTTTATGTGATTAGCAAGTATATTTGGATAGTTGGAAATATAAAAATCGCTAAATTTATGCATTCATTGTATTAATAATTTTAAAGTTTAAGTGTTCTCTTGTGGATTGAACAAATAATGATAAAAATTTTATTTATTTATAATAAGACATAGAATATAAATAAATAATAATAATACACGCTATACATTTTTTAAAATTGATATGCTTAATTTATACATACTTATACTTAAGCATTAACAAAATAAACACCATCAAATTTAGTAAAACTAGGGGGTTTACAGTTACTATCCTATCTTCACTATCCTTTTATGAACTTCATTGTGACCGTAATGAAAAAGATTATTCCACCGACATCGTATTGTGCCATTTTAATTTTACCGGGCCTGACACAAATTTATCAGCTTAAGGTGACCAAACCAAAGTAGTTTACTTACGGTGAGCCAATCACTGATCAGAGCGGAAGTAGTCGTCTGATATTTCATTCGCCGATGTCAGATCAGTGTACCTTCCGGTACTGATGGGCACTACCTTACCGGTGGGCACTATCAGTGCGGCTGAACTCAACCAGTGGTATTTACAGTGACACTTAGTCCAATTCATAGAACGATACGTATAACGATACTTATAAATAAATGGTACTATAATAATGCTTAAAATGATACTTAGAATGGAACATAGAACGATACTTAAACAATATTATTTTAAATGCTACTTGAGAATAATATTAGAGGAGTAATTAGAACGACTTAGAAAAATACTTAGAACGCCGCTTGGAATGTTACTTATAACAATACATAGAACGATACTTAGAACAGTACAAAGAATGATACTTATAATGATTCTTCAAATATTTTTATATCTATATTTAGAGGCTAATTAGAATGATACTTATAGTAATATTCTTATATATATAAAAGGCAAAGCCCTCACTCACTGATCATCACTAATTCTCCCACTTCCCATGAAACTAGAGAGATGAAATTTGGCATCTGTATACTTTGTGATATAAATAGGAAAACTAAAGAAATTTCATTATGATATTCATATTTTTAGGGGTAGTTTTGACTGATCACAGTTTCTCAAAAACCATACCACCTAGGAACTTGAAATTGTGTACACGTATTGCTCATAAGCACTAGAGGAACACTAAGAACGGATTTTAAAATATTTGGACTGTAAGGATTGAAACAACCCCTAAAACAATAAATATTGTTTATTATATATCTCAAAAACTTTTCCACCTAGGAACTGGAAATTTGGTACACGTATTTCTCATAGGAACTAGAGGCGTATTAAGAAAACATTTTTAAATATTTGGCTTTTCAGGGTTGAAACAACCATTAAAACAATAAATATTCTTTATTATATATCTCAAAAACCTTACCACCTAGAAAGGTGAAATTTGGAACACGTATTTGGCATTTGTCATAAGAGCAAGAGGCATACTAAGAAAGGATTTTAAAATATTTAGTCTGTAAGGGTTGATACAACCCCTAAAACAATAAATATTGTTTGTTATATATCTCAAAACCCCTATCTCCTAGGAACGTGAAATTTGGTAAACATATTTTTCATAGGAACTAAAGGCAAACTAAATAAGACTTTTAAAATATGTATTTGGGTTTCAAGGGTTATTATGTTAAACAACAAATAAAAAAATAAGTATGGTATGTTATAATTTCCTTAAAGCTAAAAAACTAAAATTTTGTACGTTTATTTCTTACACGAAACATATAAAAAAATAAACCAGTTTTACATTTTATCACGTTCTTCTAAGGGGTGGACATTTAGTAACAACCAATAGAACTATAAATATTAATTTAATATCGCTAAGGAACGTGAAATATTTTGTTCACATATTACTGATAGGCGCTATAGGCGCACTAAGATAGGATTTTAAAATATTTGGCCTTTAAGTGTTGAAACATCCCCTAAAATAATATATGTTGTTTGTTTACTTTCCTTAAAGCCTTAATATTTCTTACAAAACACATATGAAAAATAAATTATTTTTAGATTTTGTTACGTGCTGCTAGGAGTGAAAATGTGTTAATAACCCCTAAAAACAATAATTATTAATATCCATACATTCCTTAAAACTAGAGAGCTGAAATTTTGTACATTTATTTCTTTCACGATACGCATAAAAAGTAAACCAGTTGTACATTTTGTTACGTGCTACTAAGGGTTGAAAATGTAATAACAAACCCTAAAAACAATCAGTACTAATTGGTATTCTTTTCTTAAAGCTAGAGAGCTGAAATTTGGCACTTATTAATTTTAAGAAAATATTTAAAGCGTAAGCTGTTCAAAACTATCCCGATAAATGCAATCGCATATTAAAGACGTATCTGGATGATCTGCAAACATCCAGCTAACATGGTAGATTTACCAGCTAAACTGTGATTTACCAGTCTGTAGATTTACCAGTTGAAAAAGAAGACGGTCTTCACTTTGAATTTTTATTTTTTTTATTTATTTAATTTCTTTAGCACTAATACCATGACGAAGACGATTGACGGGCAGCCAGTGAACAATAAATACCAAAATAAATGAATATAAACGTTATAATTCACTTTCGTGAAATAATAGATGAAAGAAAATGAGAGAAAACTATGACAATTAATTATGAATCATGGTGATGCAACAAACAAATTCCCTGTAGCGAAGCACGGGTATTCAGCTAGTCTATCTATATAATAAAAAATAAAATGCTGTCGTTCGTAAGCGCATCACTTGAGAACGGCTGGAACAATTTGACTATTTTTTGTTTTAAAATGTCCGCAATAGTCCGAATTAGGTTTTTATGGACAGAAAAGTTTCATGAAACGTTTTAAATTTGGTAAAAACTTAACATCCTTTTACTTTCACTATACTATAGTATAGAGAAAGTATAGTGATCGCAAAAAAAATCGATGTTGAGATTTTTGTGGAAATATCCGTTTTGGGACCCCCTGAGTCCAATAAAGTAGTTTTTACAAAATGTCTGTATGTATGTCTGTATGTCTGTATGTATGTCTGTATGTATACAAGGCTAGAGAGACAACTATTTTATCGATTTCGACCAAATTTGCACCAGACATGCCAAGTAGGCCTGCATAGATGCACGTAAAAGGGTTTTGAAATATGTTGAAAAACAAACCCCTTTTTGGCCAAAAAACCCCCAAAAAAATCAGTTATTATTTTTTTATAAAATAACTGCTCTAACGATTTTGATAAAATTTGGCTAATTTGTAGCCTTTAATGTGCTTTACCATATGCAAAAAAACCGCATCTTTCTAAAAATTCTCGTTTAGGTAATAATAATAATAATAACTGATTTTGGGGGGTTTTTTGGCCATAAAGGGGGTTGTTTTTCAAAAAATTTCAAAACCTTTTTTCGTGCATCTATAAAGACCTAATTGACGTGTTTGGTGCAAATTTGTTCGAAATCGATCTAATAGTTTTCTCTCTAGATAATAATAATAATATTTATTAGTTAATCTCCAACTTTAATAAAAAATCACCTCTCCTACCCCACTCTGTACGTCGTTGATTTTTGGGGTTTTTTGGCCAAAAAGGGGGATATTCTTCGTTTATCTATACAGGCCAAATTGACATGTTTGGTTCTAATTTGTTCGAAATCGATAGAGTAGTTTTAATAATAATAAAAATAATATTTATTAGTTACTCTCCTACTTTAATGTGTTCCCCCCTCCTACTTTAATACAATTATGAATCACAGTGAATCTGTTTGATAATTTAAATATGTTTGTGAGAAAGTATGTGCCAGTTCCTGGTACCATTTATTTTGTATGAACTCAAGACCATAACTCACAAAAACAGCTGTTCTTACAATAAGCTTAGCAACTCATGTTTGTTTACATTTATTACCATAGCAACTTTACTTAGAAAATTTATAATCAGTTTATTATTCTTCAAAACCAACAGCATTTTTAAGTTAAGATTAACAAACTAAAAGCAATCACAAACAAAAATCAACGAAAAATAACCTACTGTAATATAATTAAATCCATAGGTTGTTACAGTCATATTATAAATAAAACAGCTGATTTGGATCAAAAACTGAATATAACTTTAGGTTAGACCTGTAATGAACCAAATTACGTTTATTTGCAACTAATTTTTGCTAATGTATAAACAGGTCATTATTCTTCAAAACTATCAGTTTTTTTAGATTAGGTAAAAGCAAACAAAAGATTTACTATAGGCCTATTAGGTCAAAAATATCTAATATAATATCTTAACAAAATATTTAGATCAAAATATCTTAACATATTATGGATATTTATTCAATGTAAATATCTGCCTGTTGGCGTGTCGGAAAACCATCAGCTTTGTTTATGCGCTAGGCAACAAAACAAAAAATGTCGTGAATCATAAAGCATTACAATGAAGGAAATAGCGATGTCACATCAAACCACTAAAATTAAAGCATTTCTTTGTTTTGATTGTTTACTTGAAGTTCTTACTTAATTCAATTATAACAAAACCCATGGTTCCAAGTTGATCACGTTTCAGGCACATCACACATTGCGAGCAGTTCAGCGGTGTACTGCCGATAGAATTCAACTTGCATGTAAAATGTCCAATCATAGCACTTCTGAATGTACTCCTCCTCAAATTTAATAGATACAACGATCACTCATAAATACTTTTTTGTTATAATTATTTTTGAACAGCTTATCACAAATTCACAAAACGATCACAAACAAATTTATTGAAATTTGGACAGGACTGCGCTGTCGGGTAAGCTATTAATAAAATTTTTTTTTTAAAGTCAGTTTAGTCAAATGTGTATGATTTAGTAAATGTTTTAGATGAAAATGTGAGTCAACACGATGTAAATACAGTACATAAATGCTCACAACGTCGTCAATTTATTTAGGCCACATTTACACAAATAAAATTAATGTAGAATTGTGTCACGTATTTAATTGTAAAATACTTAATGGTTTAGCAACTGTACGTAAAGAGCGTACGGTAGCTTAGGATGAACTAAATTGAAGTTAAAACAATGCACATAAAACATCAATTTTTCAATAATATACATAGAGTTTTTAAAACAATTTCACTGTCCACAGATAAAAAATGGTCTCTACATCAAAAATTGCGTCAAATGTAGCCTGTTTCTGTTTTTACGCATTATTCAAGGCATTTTAATGAATTCTATATACAAATTTATGTTTGTTTATTTTTTCTTTGTCCCCTATGGATTCAAAAACTATTCGACCTATTTCACTAAACATTTCACAGATTATCCATAGGTCTATCATTACCAGGAGTGTTTTTATGTTACAATTACTACAGTCTAAGGGGTTGAAATGAGGTAGCTACCCCTATACAATACAAATAAATTGCACTAACTTCCTACAAACTATACATCTAAATTTGTTCAATATTATTTTTAAATTACATAAAAACCATTTGCAATAATTCGATTACTTAAGTCAAAAAAATAAAACTTAAAATGGTGATTAGAACAATATTTAGAGTGATACTGAGAACAACACTTAGAATGATACTTAGAACAATTCTTAGCACGATGCATAGAGTGGAACTTGGGGTGATACTTACAACTATATTTAGAATGATACTTAACATAATCCATGACGTAAATTGTAAGTGTCAAATGTTCAAGAAATACATTGTCAACCAATTATGTGTCCGACCGTATATATTACGATTAGAAAACTTACCACCTCCATTGTTTAAAGGACGAAAGGACATATGCAAAAACTGATATCAGGACAATTATTCACAAAACGTTCAGGAGGAGGAACGTTAGAAAACCTATTCACAAAATCCCAAACCCTCTTCTTCCGTGCCCCCAACAAAGCCCATCTCAAAAATGTTAAATAGACACAATGTAATTCAAAAACCTTGAATTTCTTTGTTAAGAAATAACTTACAGAAAAGTTTAATAAGTACACGCTAATTACTGTACCAACGTTAAAAATATCCAATTGCTAAACAATGTACTTAAATAAGCTAAATGATTTTAATGGACAAACAAAACATTTGTTTAATCTATTTAATGGCTCAACAATTTGCTTTCCATTGTTTGCAAATTTCAGTATGAGTTCATTCCCTCTATTTCATATACAATAGATAGACAGTAACTGCACAGTTTTCAAGTAATTGTAATTACCAGTTCAAATTATACAAAGTAATTTTTTTAAACGTACCAATTTCATTATTTAAAAGATGAAGAGAGATATCCAAACCCGTTTCTCGGGACTGTTATTCATTATTAAGGGGTAATTATAAAACCAATTTACATAATCCCAGAACTCTTTGCGTCTCCAACGAACCCAACTCACTTTTGTAATGAAAACATATGACTAGTGAAACATCAACTTAAAGCCTATTAAAAAACCATTCATTTTTGTGGTAAGAAAATAAAAATTCTCTCATCCATTTGCTCAGTATATTCAAAAAAAATTGTTTTACATCCATTTTTAAGAATTTCAGAATTGATATTAAACGATAGAGTAAAACGATGAAACTACAGTAAACTATTAAAAACACTGCCATTGAGTACATACAATGCAACTTTACCAATTATTTTGAACGAACTTGAATACTAAGGAACAACTTGTAGTTTTTTCTGCACAAAATACAAATATGAATTAAAATATTTTTGGAGTGTCACTATTCATCTCGTATACCTTGAAAATATCGATTGACTCTAATAACAGTCTTTTATAATGAATTGTTTTTACATATCCACTACCCTTTTACATATCCTTTCCATGCCCTTCCCTAGGTAATAAGTTTTTATACCACCAAAATAATTTTTCAAATATTAAGTCATATGGAC
>JAGFPH010011817.1:13164-32869 GCA_018207615.1 Philaenus spumarius | reverse complement strand
GTGGTTTATATTTTTTCCATCAAAGTGGTGGAAATAGAAATATTTATGTTTACTAATTAAGAAATCAGTTTTAAATATATTTTTAAAACTTTTTGTAAATAATATTTCTTTACAAAATGTAATAACACAAGTTCATTATTGTTCTGTGCATTTATATTTATATTTTATTCTACATAAAAGACATTTTGAAACCAAAACTTGTGATTGATTAAAAATAAATAACCAAAGAGACTAATTGACGTTAATTATTGTACACTTTTTTTACATTTTTTCATTTATATAAGTTTAATTTTTCTTTTTTCTGCTACATAAAAGTCACTTTGAAACCGAAACTTGAGATTTACTAAAAATAATTAAACAAATAGATTCATTTACGTAATTTATTATACACTTTTACACATTTTTCGTATCCAAATAGACTTTTCGTATCCTGTGCACTGATTTTTCTATTTCCTTCTATATAAAATTCATTTTGAAACCAAAACATGAGATTTATTAAACAAATAGTTTAATTTACATTAATAATTTTACACTTTTATCCATTTTCTTACGTATCCAATTGGTTGAACTAAAATTATTTATATGATTTAATTTATAAAACATTTTTAAATATATTTTAAAAACTTTTAATACATAATAAATCGGGAAATATAAAAATTTTAAGAGTTTAGATGGCATTCTATATATTTTATAAACTAGTGGTCGTAATAAAAATCATTGGAACTGTTGTTGGAAAAAATAAATTAATATACTTTTCCTCTAATAATTTAATCTGTGTCACATATTTATAGTTATTCGTGTCATACTTTTAGAAATTAGACGATCTTAATTATAACTATCGTTGGAAAATTTCGGGTATATTCGGATATCTTCGGGAGGAGTGGGGGTCGTGGAAACTATGATCGTGGAAGTACAGTAATCTAAAATTTTACCCTATATTACTAATTTAAAGATAGATAATGTAAAATAAATTGAAATTTGTGCGTGTGTGGCGTTAAAAAATGAATCATTAGATAAAACTCTATATCATTTTAAAAATAGCGCTTTTGACTAATTTAAGTTAGATAGTGTAAAATATTTAAAAAATCGCGGGTTATGATTAATTAAAAAAATCTGTAAAATAATTAAAAAATCGCTCGTTTAAAATGACTCATTTAAAGATAACGAATAATTTAAAAATCGCGCGTAAAACCAGGATGGAAAAGTACTGAATGACTAATTTAAAGATAACGCCAACATCCGGTTAAATTTTATCGTTAGACTAATTATTATTTACATATTTTAATCTCTTATTGACTTTGATTTGTTGACACACTGGACCAAACTCCGGTTGAACTTTGAGAGATAGACTAATTATTTACATTAATTAATATTTACTTACCTTATCTTTGTTGACACAATCAATGGCGCCAGACTTTTATCTTTGTTGACACAAGAAGTCAAAAATTAGCATTATTTCTTATCTTTATTTACTTAATCCTTATCTTTGTTTACTTATCTTATCTTTGTTTACATAAGAAGCCAAAAATTAGCACTATTCGTTATCTATGACCTTTGGACTGTTTACTTAATCATTATCGTTGTTTACTTAATCCTTATCTTTGTTTACTTATCTATTTCTTATCTTTATTTACTTATCTTATCTTTGTTTACTTATCTTATCTTATCTTTGTTGACATACTGGACCAAACTCCGGTTGAACTTTGAGCGATAGACTAATTATTTACTTACCTTATCTTTGTTGACACAAGGAGTCAAAAATTAGCACTATTTATTATCTATGACCTTTGGACTGTTTACTTAATACTTATCTTTGTTTACTTAATCCTTATCTTGTTGACACAATCCTTATCTTTGTTTACATATTCCTTATCTTTGTTTACATAAGAAGCCAAAAATTAACGCTATTCCCAGGTTGACCTTTGGACCGTGACCTTTGGTTTGTTTGTTTGTCGGTCCAGACTGCCCCTAATACTACTAGCCAGTCCGGGGCATGGTGGATCCATATTTGATGGATAATTTAACGGTCCTAATAACTTAGGGTTAGGAATAATCCCCCGAACCAAAACTAGCTCTCCTAATATAAAGAGCATTAACAATTTTATAAACAAAATTTCTGCTTTTCACGAAGTCATATTTTTTCCCTTTATTGGCTTGCCTAAAATAAATCATATTGGGTGTTAATCACTGCAATAATAAATACCAGAAAATAAGTAAATAATGAAAAAGTAAAATAAATGTTTACGTCTATTTTACCATTGTATTACCCATAATTATACAAGCTGTACAAATAAAAGTCCAAACAATAGGCCTTTACTGCAGATTGACCGCTGATATGCCAACGGGCTCATCCGGCCCGCGAGGACTCGTAAGCCCCGCGTCGCGCCATCTCCCTTTGCAAGGCCGATTAAGTCATCAATTGTCTGCACTTAACATTTATAAAACTTTTATCAATATAAAGATTGCAAAATACCCTAAAAGTTTTATTTGAGAAATTTTTTCATAACTTGTCTCATATTAATAAAAAAAGCTAAACATGTAATTATTGTAATAGAAAAGTTAAAATTTGAACATTAAATTTAAAAATAAATGGTAAATAATTGTTTTATAGCTTAAACTCACTGAACATTTTTGATAGAGAATATTATAAGGATTACAATAACGAAATAAAAATGACTCTATCGCTTTTTATCTCTTAGATATTGACAAAATAAAAAAGTCTTTCAAAAGTGAACTTTAAAGGGAGGTGGGGGGAAGCAAGAGGGTTAGGGGCGGGGACTTTTGTGTAAATACTCCTCTTATATTATAGTAACATCTGACAAAATTTCAGCTTTTCACTAATTACTTCCAACAAATGCCTATTTTTTCCTTTTATTGACTGGGCTAATTAGTATACATTACATGAAAATCTGTCATTCCCGAAACAGTTCTGGCCCTACTTCGTATCAGTATTTAATTCGTATTTGGTGGGTATTTAGCTCATCTTTACCCCCACCATAAAGTGCCTCTGTAAAAGTATACAAAAATCGTTTTGCATTTGTTTCGTCACATGTGTATTGGGAGTGAGAAGCCAAGCGAGCTGGGGGTGGGCCCTCTAGTAAGACATAGAATAATATATTTTATTAACATAAATTTTATTTAGGGTAACTAAGTCTAAACAATTCTATACACGATTTTACATTTAATATTGTGAAGAGAGAAATGGGTAGTAGTAGATGTCTATCTTATTAGTTTTGTGCTCTGTTTAAATAGACTAATAATTATGATTTTCATCCCAAAATTACGAGGAAAAAGGCTCACTAGCGTGTCTTAAACTCAACGAAAACTGAATAAATACTTACATGTAAACATTATACAAATATTTAACCATATAAAATGCACAAAACTTGTAACAATCAAATTTGCGTTCCTTAATCGCCGAAGGGACTATTTTATTTGAAGCTGCAAGCGTAAGTATTAATGTATACTATTATCAACCCAAGGCTATTTCTGCGTGATGGAGGTTTTTTAAATTAAAGTATTCAAGAGCGACAAGCGCAAGTAATGAATTCGTTAGAAGCAATTGAATGTTGCGACATTTCAATGTAATTGGTTATAATTATTTCCTTTCTATTCCTCAGCAAAGAAGGGGAGATAGTCAAGTTCGAATGTTAGTGTTGTAAAATAACCTACAAAATGTATTTATACATATTTAGACTGGTGGTTATTTTTATTATTACATTTTTTTATAGATTTTGTTTGTAGAGTTTGTTAATAGATTTTCCACGTTTGAATAAAAATTATCGTTTTTATTTAAATTGTACTATTAATAATAAAAGATGATACCACTGTGTGCTTGGCACATTACACACTCCTTCCGTCACACACATATACAGGGTGTTTGAAAAGTCTGGAAACAGCTTAATATCCCAAACTGTACGAGTCTTATGAGATAGAAATGAAAGCAGTTATTCACAACCATAAAAGAACCACTTTTTGGTGAGTTTTAAATTTGTATCCGCCATCTTTTAATGACTTCATTTTTTTAATGGCAAGGTAGTCGTGTGATTCATGATTTTAATGTACAATTTGACGAAACAAACGATGAAATAAATGTACATAATTTCAGCTTCCTAGCTTTAAGGAAAGTATAACAATTAAAATGTATAGTTTTATGGGTTGTTTTAACAATTAAATCAAAATTAATTCTAGCCAATTTTACTCAAGGATAGTGTAGTTTTTTATTAGTAAAACTATTTTTCAATCGGTTCAGTGGTTCCAGAGATTACATACAAACAAATTTGTCTCTTTATAATATTATCAATAATAACTCCAAAGCTAAGATGGTAAATAAGCCTAATGTTAAATGTTCAAATCAAATTATTTCATATATTTTAAAACAGCAGTTATAATAAAGGTTAAAATAACCAGCAAGGCTCAGGTCTACACTTAAATAAAAACCTGACTTAAAAGTTAGAAATTTAAATAATTTTCTTCAAAGTTTGAAATCAGTTGTTAATGGAAATATTGGAGCAAACAGCTGTTGTATCTTTTATTTTATTCAATTGGTTGCTATAGTAATAAATATAAATACATGTGATGATTCATAAGTCTAGGCCTAACCTAAGATTTTTTTCCGACTAAATTTACAAATATTGAAATAAAAAAGGTTTTTATCGAAATAAATTATAGTGTTACTCAGGGATAGTGTAGCTTTTTATTAGTAAAACTATTTCTTCAATCGGTTCTGCATTTCCAGAGATTACCCCCTACAAACAAACAAACAAACAAATTTTACCTTTCTATAATATGTGTAGAGTTTATGTCTGAGTATCTTGATTTTACCCAATTTTATAACTAGACAGCTGATCACTCTTAGTATTACCATTGACTATGTAAAAATAAGTAGACGTCCCAAGAGTATAGTAGTAAATGAAGCCAGGAAAAACGACGGCACAGCAAGGGCATCTATCGGGAGTAACAAGAAGCCAGTCTTAAGCGTAGCAGTAGGCCAGCGCTCCGTGGTGAAATCACGAACTATAGATGGCTTTAATAAGCGGAGACTTATTTTGAGTACTGTGCGAGAGAGAAGGAGATAGTTTCGAGGAAGGGCACACAACTTCCCCTTCCCCCTCGCACTACCACTTTGTCACTTTACCCACCGTAATGTGGCAAACAAGCCGAGCAGCTTCCTGCATAGGTTTTTCGTTTTTTCTCGAAAAATCTAAAATTGACCTTATAAATATATTGATGAAATAAAAATGACATTTCTTAATTTTATTATAATAATGACAACATTTTCTTTCATTTAAATCAAACCGCACCATCGACCAGGTTGATCTCCAGAAACCGATCTCAACCGGAAAAGGTTTTAAACTAAATAAAAAAAAAACTCGAAAAGTGCCCTTATAAATATACCGATGAAATATAATTGATATTCAATAATGTTTTAATAATAATGATAACATTTTCTGTCATTTTAAACAAACAGCACTAAAATCGGAACGGTAGATCTTCAGAAATAGCTACCAATAGGATTTTAACATAAAAGCCAAAAAGTTCCCTTTTAAATATACACATTAAATAAAATTGACATTTCATAATTTTTTATAATAATGTCAACATTTTCTGTCATTTAAAACAAACAGCACTAAAATCGGCCCGGTACATCTTCAGAAATAGCTATCTATAGGATTTTAACATAAAACAAACAAAAAAACTCAAAAAGTGCCATTTTTTTTAAAAACCATAAAATAATATTGACATTTCATAATTTTTTTATAATAATGACAACATTGTCTGTCATTTAAAACAAACGGCGCTAAAATCGGTCCGGTAGATCTTCAGAAATAGCTATCAATAGGATTTTAACATAAAACTAAAAAAGTGCCCTTTTAAACATGCCCATGAAATAAAATTGACATTTTTTATAGTAATGACAACGTTTTCTGTCATTTAAAACAAACAGCACTAAAATCGGCCAGTAGATCTTCAGAAATAATAGGATTTTAATATAAAACCCCAAAAACTTAAAAAGTGCCCTTTTAAATATGCCAATGAAATAAAATTGACATTTCATAATTTTTTTATAATAATGACAACATTTTCTGTCATTTATAACAAACAGAACTAAAATTGGCACGGTAGATCTTCAGAAATAGATATCAATAGGGTTACCAAACGTTAAAGGGTGAACGTTTCAGTAGAATTATTATATTAGTAAGATGAGTGGTAGAGTAATAAACACAATAAACATCAAGGTAAAGGAACGATTTTGAAGTTTTTTTAAAGCTAACATCAAAAGCCAACATCAAGTAGGCAGCTTCAGTGACAACAACAACCTTTAGTTCACTCTAATAATGAAAACCAGTACGTTTTCTGCTATGTTATGCAGATGTACAAGTTTCTGTCTTTTGCCAAATACCGGTGCTGCTCCTTACGACTCCTAGCGAGATGGTCCTGTACTACGTCTACTGATGGTCCTGGACTGCGGTACAGACCGCCCGTTAGCTCGGTTAGTCTAGTACTTATATAGTCAATGGTATTACCGAATAACTTATTTTATTCCAGTTGGATTAAAGAAGATGGGGGGTGGGGGGCAAGTAAATCAAACGGCAGTAACTAGGTTTGAACCAACACAGCTATTTTGGAGGTTCCGAATGTAGCAAAGTAGACATTCTCATGTAATGACAATCTCCACTCTGTTCCCCAGTTTTAGATATTTTTGAAACATTAATAACGCTTTTGGTTTGATTGAAGACATTCTTAAGTAAAAGCCTGCAAAAAACATAACAAAATATGTTTTTTACATATTTGTTTCTAGATTTTATTATTTAAGGAAAATACAACATTTTAAATACATTTGACTGTACACATTTTAAATCAACAAGCCTATTTTTGTGTGAGTGAAGGTTTTTACCTTCTAGGCGTGAAAAGGATTTCTAGATGTACGTATTAATATAGGTAAGAATCTGACTTCCAAGTCAAATTGAAAATAAATTTTAAGTTTATCTACCCAGAAACATGGGAAATGGAGGATAAGTATCGTTGTCAAGAAACTTTACTTTGTTATATTTCAAACACGCTCTAAGCTGGTGTGTGGTTTTAGTCTTAATATTAGTTCTAAGTATTTCTTCTACGCAGTTTTATAAACATTAGATCATACCAAATATTATAAAAGATTGGAATGTCAATTTATATTTTATAAAACAATCATAGAATGATTCTCCATTTTCACTTGATCTCATTTCATTTGAATGAGATATAATCTAGCCTGAGGGATAACGACAACTGTGTAAACTTTGTTAATTAACCAAACAAAAGCTTTCGCAGACTTATACTGTATAATGATTTAAAATCAACCTATTATCTTATTATTTCTAGTTTTAATAATAATTATTATTTTAGGTAAAATAATGTAAAAATTTAAGTAGGCTTTGTGGCCTCAATGGTTAAACAGAGAGATGGTTTAACAATTGAGAGAAAAATCATTAATTCATCTTCTAAATTAAGAGAATTAAAAAACTTGCTTTTCTGTAATAACCATTTTCCCCCCCCCCCCCCCCAACCAAATTTATAAATAAACTTATAATAACTAATACTTTTGATATGGCTGTCGAAAAATACTTTTTTCGATCTATTTTAAAACACAAAACTTGTTGACTACTTTTGAGTCAATGTCCAACTTTTTGCACTTTAACAATACCTTAAAACATGAAACCCAAACATTTAAAAATTATAAAATAGAACTAGGTTACAAGTTTAAGGGCGAACAAGTTGTAGGCTAATTATTTGTAAAAAAGGAAGTTCTGTGTAAGTTCGAATTATATCTAAAATAATCTAACTCAACTAAATTTATTTATTTAATAAAATTAATGAACTTTATGAACTTGAAATTACATGTATTTTAAATGAATATTATTGGGAATTCAACACAATAAAAGTGTTACAAAAATAAACCTAAAATATAATGTGCTTCCCGGATAAGAAGCGGATGAAAGAAGTCAGCAATATGTTTGGAGTATTTCATTATGTCTAGTAAGGATTACGAGTTCGCTTTCATGAAACTCGAACAAAGAAAGTTATGGGAAAGTTTAAAGCAATGATAATCTAAACTTTTCTAATACTGATCACATATTATACTTTAAAAGAGAGATTGTTTGAAATTTTTGCTATTACATTGTACTTATGTCCTTACTAGTGCATTTAATATAATCATAATATAAAGAGTGACGCAAAATTTTCACAACCCCTTCGTAATTTTAAACCAGTTACACGTATTAACGCCAAACTTTCAGGAAGTTATATTGTTCATATTCTGCACCTTTTAGGGGCATGAATGAATTTTACACTTATTAAATTAGGGGGGGGGGGGGGTTGCAAGTTAAAAATTCTAAATAGTAACCCTTATTGTATGACACCTAGTTGAGCCCAAATTGAGCCTTCATTGAAGCGATCGTTTAGACGAGAAAATTTGTGTAAAGTAAACCTCTCTCCGATACCCCATCCAAAATGGCGAAGCTAAGAAGTTCAAATCATTTTTAAATGTTTTTACATATATTGTATTCTACATACAATTAGATATGTATTCATTATAAGATACAGAAACATTGCATAATTTTTTTAATCTACATAATTTAGAAAAAATTAACTCCCAAGAATTTTTGTCATAATTTTGAAAATGGGGCCTACTAAATACCTAAATATATAATTAATGCATAATTAAACCTTATTATGATTTAAATCATCAAAAATTATAAAAATAAATATTTATTATAATAAATATATTTTAAAAACTTATTAATTGTTAAATTAGTAAGTGCAATTAAAAAAAACATGAGGTGCAAATTAAATAATTAATGTAAATTTAAAAAAATCATATTCATAAAAATTACAAACATTTTATGTAGTTTTTTTTTCTAAATCATAATTAATTTAGACTAAACAATTTGTGCAATGTTTCTGTATCTTAAACGAATAAACTGTAATTGTATGTAGAATACAAAATGTTGAAAAATTGAAAAATCCGAACTTCTTGGCTTCCCGATTTTGGATTGGGGGATCGGAAAGGAGTTTACTTTACAACAATTTTCTCAACGAAGGCTTTAAAATAAAGTATAACACAATAAGGGTTACTATTTAAAATATGTGACTCGCAACCCCCCTCCTCCCTTAACCAAATAAGGGTAAAATGCATTCATACCCCTAAAAGGTGCATAATTTGCCCAGAAACTTCCTGAAAGTTTTGTGGTTAATACGTGAAACAGGTTTCAAATTACGAAGTGGTTACGGAACTTTTGCATCACTCAGTATAATAGAAGTACCGACTTCAAAGTTAAACTGAAAAATTACTCTATCACCCATTATTATTATTACTATAAAATTATCATCCATGATTATTTAAAAATCATTCATTTTCCAATAATTTAAAGTAATTTCTATTTAAAATATTTTATTTTAACATTATATGAAGCAAATAACAATCAAAAACCAAGATTATATACACAAATGCAAATTAAATAAATTAATTAACGTAGTATCAATATGGATAACAGGGTTAATGGTTAAGAAAAAAAATAAGGAAATCTTTAGTTGACAAAAACACTTTGTTTAAACAATTTGTTCAAACTCATAGCTTTTAAACTAATTTTGAAATCAATCGTTATAATGGAGGCATATTCATTATACAATATTGCCTAAGCTTAAGAAATTTGAATAGAATCTCGAGGTAAGTAGCTTATTTAAAGTGAAAAACAAACAAAGATTTAGTAAAATATTAATTCAGTAATAAACTTTTGAAGTCTGTCAAAACAGTTTACACATATATCCATTATCAAAACATTTAAGGTAGGAAGTTGTGTTAATTTTCACAAAACATTTATATTTGAGTTCCTCACATTCCATACAGTATATTGTTTATATGTTTGATTGAAGCATTGTTGAATTTAATATTTCAGCTAAATAATGTTGGCAGTAGTCTAAATGTAGCTGTGAGTTTATGTTTTCATAAAAATTAATACCAAGATGTGTGTGTGTAGATGCAGCAAATGCTTCAACGGCAAACGTCTCCCATAGTATTGAACACCTCAAAAATATAATCTTAATTAGTGTTACTATTAAAAACAAACATTTCCTTTGAAAATTCTATTCAATAGTAAGTCTTCATCTGTGCATTGCCAAAACATTAAATAAATATTATTACATTCTGATTTTCCTTTTAAAACCTTATCTTATTATATGAGCAATTCTTGTATATTTGTTTATAAATTTATTTCGGGAATCTCACTAACTGCTCTAACGATTTTGATGAAAATTTGGATATAGGGGTTTTTGACGTAAGATCTTATGTCTGCAAAATTCTTATCTTATTAAACGAGCAGTTCTTGTATATACCACCCTGAAGTCACTAAGTATAAGCGAATAGATACATTATAGATACAATACGGCTCTAACGATTTTGATGAAAATTTGCATATAGAGGTGTTTTTGACATCAGGAATCGAATGCGCTAGGTCTTATGTCTGCAAAATGCGCATAAACTCGGAAAAATGGGCATAAAATTTAAACTCTGAACTCCTTTTATGTACCACCTTTGAAGTCACTAAATATAGGCGAATAGATACAATAAAGATGTTTTACAAACAGATGTTAATCTGTTAATTTTAGCTCCAGATGTTTATATACTATTTAACAAACATAAATCATTAACGATTAATCAGGTGGTATAATTTTCAACTTATTTCTTTATTCAAATACCAAACGTAACTAAAACATTATTTTTGAGCTGTTATTAACCGTTCTGAAAACCTTTCCACCAGTTTCTGCATTCTTTGCATTTCTATAAAGGTAATATAAATTATCTAATTATTATAAGTATTATTTGTTATTTCTAAAATACATAAGCAATATCAAATATGGCCTATTCGTTGGATAGGTTACATAACCTGCATGAACCTATAGAGGTTTTTGGATGTCAGGATTCGAATGCGCTAAGTTTTATATCTGCAAACAAAATCTAATAAAATGTTAGAACTAATTACACTCATGTTTTTTTTTAATTATTATTATTTAAGTAAACATATGAACGTAAGATCAAAAAATATGCATATTTATTCAGTATGCGATTCGTATTTACATACAATTTCCCAAAAAAAAACTATTTTAAAAAAATACCTAGCGTTGCTTGGTCGGCAAGGTACTTATAATAATTCAAGTAATAATACACTATACTAATAAAAACATCTTAACCTATTTTTAATTAAATTTCTTGAGTTAAGCGCCTCTCGTGTAGTAACAAAGCTATTAAAACTACTCCTCCTAGAAATTATGGGATGTTACTTCATAATATTTATTAATTATAATTATTCAATATATCTTAATAAGTTAATTAGGTACTATATTAGTGAAGCTCAAACTAATGACCCGCAATTAAAATTTTAATTGTTTGGAATTTTCGTTTGATTAACTACTCATTAAAATCTTTTAAAATTATAGACAACACTAATTTTATTTTTTTGAATAAGATATAAATTTTCAGAAAATCCTAATGGCACAAATTAATGAAAGTGATTATATTCCATAAGTTGATTAATTTTGTATTTCAATTATTTAATCAATAACTCCTCAAAAAAATTGTCTTTCCAACAAAACTACATGATAAAATTTATTTAATTTAAAAAATACTTATTTTTGTGGGCCTTTTATTGTGACGCAACTTTACTGTCACAAATAAATAATACCGAATCTTTACGTTAACTAGATAATTCAAAAGTTTTGATATGTTGTATGGGTAGGTAAACACTGTTGAAGATCCAGGTATTTTATCCCATCCCCTACGTTAGGCGCCGCCATCTTGAAACACCGCTATTTTAAATATTTCTTAAAGAATTTGTAAGACAACAAAAATCAATGTATTCTTAAACTAGAGCACATTTTCTGCAATTTTAGATCAAAACTAAATTTGTAGAGCTAATACTTTTCAAATTAAAGCTCTTTGAGTTTTGATAATTTTACAGATTTACAGTACAGATTTTTTATCGGATTTTGTTCGATAGCAAATAAATGATACTACGCCAAAGTTTGACATAATAACATAATTATAAGAGTAAATATCTGAAGCTTAAGAATAAACTGACTCTGCTAGGTCTTATAGAGTTTGAGATACAATCCTTTGAATATGTTTGTAGTTTTTGTTTACGATACATGTCATAACTTGATAAATACTGACAAAACCAATGTATGTATCAAAAAATCGTTCTAATAGAGTTAAGTTTGTAAATATTATAATGTTCAGTGATTCTGTAATCCTTATATATAATTCTGTAAGCGAAATTTTAGATTCAAAATTGTAGGAATTTGGTAAATCGGAGGATGATGGGAGAGGTATCAAATTAAAGGTATCAATTCTAGGAACGAGGGAAAAATATAAGTTTTTTCTAAAATTAAAAAATAAGGGGTTTTGGGGTCCCCGAAAATCAAAAAATCCCCATAAGAAATACATGAGAGTTTAAAAACATCTGTTTTGTTTACATTGAAACATTTGGTATTAAATAAATACATTAAAAACATAAAACAGCTGTTACGTAGTTTACATCTACTCTTGACGTCATCGGTGTCCACTGCTAAGAGAAATGAAAATCAGCTGTTTATTATCGATCGCAGTCGTATTAACAGAGTAGTATATTATTATACACATTCTGTGAAAAAATCATCAAGATACGATAAATTACTTTATTTATAAATTATTATTATTAAATTTTCAGTATCGAAAACGTATATACTTCGTAAACAAAATTTCACAATACATTTTAAAAATGTACATATCTTTCGATATATATATTCGATTTTAAATATTAAAAAAGATTTGGTTTCACAATAAAATTCTCTAAAACTTATTATATCCATAACCCAATACAAAATAAAAAAAAATGTAAAATAATAAAAATAAAAAAATATTGTTCACCCATTGTCGAATTTAAAATAGTATATTTTATAGGCCTAATCAGTAAAATTATTCAAATTTGTTGTAACAATCTTATTTTTTTAAATTGTTATTATAGATATGTTTTCTATGTGTGGTTCAAATTTTATTAAAATTGGGTAAATGTTTTTAAAGTTATTCAATTTTTACTGAAGACGTGAAAAATGTTTCACCGAATATATCGGAAAGTAATATTTATAGGCCTAATCAGTAAAGGTAATAAAATTTGTTGTAACAATCTGATTTTTTTATATTATTATAAAAGATATGTTTTTTATGTAGGGTTTAAATATTATTAAAATTGGTTAAATATTTTTAAAGTTATTAAATTTTTACTGAAGACGTGAAAAATTTTTCACCGAATAAAGATATCGGATAGTAATATTTATAGGCCTAATCAATAAAGGTATTAAAATTTGTTGTAACAATCTGATTTTTTATATTATTATTAAAGATATGTTTTTTATGTGTGGTTCAAATTTTATTTAAATTGGTTAAATATTTTTAAAGTTATTTAATTTTTACTGAAGATGTGAACAATTTTCACCAAATAAAGATATCGGAAAGTAATATTTATAGGCCTAATCAGTAAAGGTACTAGGTATACAATGCAGTTGCCTGCTTGCAATATTGAGCGGAGCAAGTATTTTTGTAATCAACACTTTGGAGAAATATAACCACGAATCGATTTTGCCCTTAAATAATATTCATTTGATAGATTATTTTTTACTCATAATTTGTTACTAAATAATTGTTAAAACAGTATAATCTTCTTTATTTTTTAAACTTCTACTACTTTATAAAATTACTATTAAAATGGATGCAATTACAAATAATACATTCATTTATGATTGAATAAGGGAACGAAAACGTGCCAGTTCTCGACGTTTTGTTGTCCAACCCGCATTGTTGTTGATTGACTTAAGAAGGCGATCTTGAGCAAAGCCTGGTTCAATTATTAGTCCTTCAATTGACCGAATCCGTGAAACTGCTACATAAGTAAGACCCAGCGCAAACTCTGATGAACCAATATCAACTACCGCTTTATCAACGGTAATTCCCGACAGTATGTGGTAAGATTGGAAGTGAGCCATTGAACGTTGGTCCTTGGTATCCATCATAATGTACCAAAATGCATATTGGAAAGTTATCCAGATAACTTATAGGCCTAGATCTATTAAGTCCATATACGATATCAACCACAGTTCCCAGAGTACCGTTGCATAAGCCTTGGGACGTCCAAATATTTTGACGTAGTATTACGCGACAACCTTGGGAGAGCTGCAGAATTGCCTGTAGTCCTTGTGCTTCATCGTCTGATGCATTACATGCTGTTGCGTTGTTATGTTTAGCTTTTATTAGAGCTACAGGCTTGTTCAAGGACCGAAACATCTGTTGATTATACTGTTGTACGTCGTATTTATTTGCTTTGATACGTATTGAGCTTGAGAAACTTTTAATTGTAGCAACGTTGTTTGATGCAAATCGTGTTTTCAGTAATTCATAATCAGATAGAGTTAGTTGTCCTAGTGCCAAACGCTCTAAAGTGTCTCTGAAACGGCGCTGATCATCTCCAATTTGACGCATTACCTGCTTCAACTCAAATACTGTCTTAAATTGTTCGAAAAGAAATCTTCCTTCAACCGAAATAACATTTCTTGCATCGGCTGGAGCTAGTAATGAGCGATCCAGAATTGGTGGTAACTGGTTGAAATCACCAAAAAGGTAGACAATACAACCACCAAAAGGTAACTCTTGATGATTAGCGTATGCCTGGCGCAGACGTTTATCAATAGTGGAGAGCATTCGAGTTCCAACCATTGACATCTCATCGCAAATAATGACTTTAATTTTACGAAAATCTTCCTGCAATTAACTTTTACTTCGTTGTCAAACGTATTTATTTTATCTATACTAATATTATAAAGAGGAAAATTTTGTTTGTTTGTTTGTTTGTATGTAGGGGGTAATCTCTGGCACTACTGAACCGATTGAAAAAATAGTTTTACTAATAAAAAGCTACACTATCCCTGAGTAACATAGGCTTTAATTTATTTCGATAAAACATTTTTTTATTTTAATATTTGTAGATTTAGTCAGAATAAATTCTTAAGTTAGGCCTAGACTGGATAAATCAACACATGTATTAACATTTGTTACCATAGCAACCAATTGAATAAAATAACAGTTACCAGCTGTTTGATTTAATATTTCCATTTTCAGCTAATTTCAAACTTTGTATTTCTAGCTTTTAGGTTAGGTTTTTATTAAAGTCTAGACCCGAGCCTCAGTGGTTCGTTTAATCTTTTTTATAACTGCTGTTATAAAATGTACGAAATAATTTGATTTGAACATTTAACATTATTTACCATCTTTGCTTTGAGGTTATTATTAATGCTACACCTTTATTATAAAGAAATCATAACACGATTGTGTTTATAGAAGATTCCATCGGGGGGTTGGCGTGCGGAGCACGCAGGGGTCTCCCCTAGTTATATATATAACAGCTGATTTGGATCAAAAACTGAACATAATTTTAGGTTAGGCCTACAATGAACTAAAACACTAATTTGGCTAATTATTAGAATCAGGTTTTTTATAATTCTTCACAACTACCAGTTTTTTTTTTTTTTTTGTAGATTAGGTAAAAGCAAACAAAAGGTTTACTGTATTATCTATAAAGGCTTACAAACTATAAATCTAAATTTGTGTAGTATATTCAAATGGCATAAAAACCATTTTGCAATTTGATTACTTATGTCAACGGGATGAAATGAGATAACTTCCCTTAAAATTAAATCAAGTAATAGCGAAGCATTGCGGGTCCACTAGTTATATATTATAAAACTCAACATATGTTTTTAGAAAGTTCCATCGGGGGTTGTTACAAATCAGATTACAATAAAACTATTGTATTTACAAACAGCTGATAGAAACAGTCTGAAATTAGGTATGATCCTTTTAACAGCTGTATAATCAATACATAGTAAATAAACCAAATAAAATATGTCTTCTATTGAAATAACATTGTAACTTTAAACGGCCGTAGGGCAAAAGCCTGACGTCCGATTTGGACCATTTCAGATTTATACCTTTCCATAGTTGGTTACTATGACCGTACCAAATTTCGTTCGGATCACTTCAGCCGTTCAGGAGGAGTATATGTAAATAAAAAGCCAGAGTGTAGTATAAGAGCTTCGCTCACTCCGTTCGCTCCGCTCAATTAAAATTTGTTGTAACAATCTGATTATTTTATATTATTATTAAAGATATGTTTTCTATGTGTAGTTCAAATTTTATTAAAATTTGATAAATATTTTTAAAGTTCTTCAATTTTTACTGAAGACGTGAACAATTTTTTACTGAATAAAGATATCGGAAAGTAATATTTATAGGCCTAATCAGTAAAGGTATTACAATTTGTTGTAACAATCTGATTTTGTTATATTATTATTAAAGATATGTTTTCTATGTGTGGTTCAAATTTTATTTAAATTGGTTAAATATTTTTAAAGTTATTTAATTTTTACTGAAGATGTGAACAATTTTCACCAAATAAAGATATCGGAAAGTAATATTTATAGGCCTAATCAGTAAAGTTATTAAAATTTGATGTAACAATCTGATTTTTTTAATATTATTATTAAAGATATGTTTTCTATGTATGGTTCAAATTTTATTAAAATCAGTTAAATATTTTTAAAGTTATTCAATTTTTACATAAGGCTCCATGAGAAGCTTATAGAGCTTATGAGAAACTGGGCACCGTTGATGTCACGAGTTACTGTGCATCCATTTGTGAACCCTACCGTTAGTATTCTAGTACCTGTAGACCGAGCTAAAGCTCGATTATAAGCAGGGCTATGATTTCAATAATAAATATTGGATTATTGAGTTTTGAGGTTAGGCCTATAACATTAAACAACTAAATAAAGGGTATATACAACATTAGGCTTACTTGTAATAAAAATGCAGTTTAAAGGATTAACCACAATCTCAACGCTATGCCTCAGAAATAAGTCAGGCCTAAATTAAAGTATTATTTCAATATCGATTTATTCCTAGGGCCTAGTTCACTCACGTCAATAACTACTATTATTGCAAATTTCCGTGAACATCGTTTAGGTTAGGCCTATAACATTAAACAACTAAATAAAGGGTATGTTTATTATGTATTCGTTGCCATGGTAACTATAAATAGATACAACATTAGGCTTACCTCTAATAAAATATACAGTTTAAAAGAAAGCAGATGATTATTGTAATGGCATTGAAAACATTTGCATCAGCTGTGCTTTGTATTGTTTAAAATGGACAAATTTCACTTTTTAATTTAATAAAAAGACGTAGAAAACGAATTTTCCCAGACTGGTGACCATTTCCAATCGATTTCTCGTGGCCAAAAGCCTAATATAAAATCAAAAAATCAAAAATCCTTAGACGGAGATTCCAGATCCATTTAGCAGACAAACAATTATTATCTCTCGCTTTAGAAGATAAGATATACCGTGGTATTAAATAAATAAATTAAAACAATAAAACAGCTGTTCTGTAAAATAATATGACAGTTAATGTAAATTATATTGTTAAATAAAATGTGTTACTTATTAACCTATACAAGATAAACGTTGACACACACAAGTAATTTTAATATTTTAAATGGTTTTATTTAAATTATTATATTATTATTGACTTTTAGTTGATCCTCAGATGACAATAATTTTATAGAAGAGAAACCTTATTATAAGTGTGATTTTTGGAAGTTTTTGTAGCTTTTATATTAACTTTTTATACATTCATTATAATGTTCTTAAAATTTTACAAAAATTCTATTATGTTATCAACTAGGGGAAGACCAGCAAGACGTGGGAGAGGCAGGAATGTAGCGGACAGACGTAATGCAGATCGGCGATAAGAGACCAAAGAGATCCACAAGGGAACAATGTCATACAACGATTACCCGCTTTCAGAAACCCTTTGGAAAATGAATCAATTGTTGTGTCTCATAGTTTAGGTCTTCTAAACAAGACTTGCAATCACTGTGGAGCATTTCATTTTTCAGAGGAGGCCACAAATGGACATTTCAACGCATGTTGTTGCAATGGACTAATTATTATGCCACAGCCACAAATAAATGACGAACTAAAAGAATTAATGCTGCATGATTCAAATTTCATAAAAACATAAGGCAATATAACAGTGTAATGGGTTTCGCGTCTTTTTCTGCTACACAGAAAGATATTCCAGGAAACGGACCTTATTGTTTCAAAGTTCAAGGACAAATTCATCGATATATTTCTGACTTATTACCCCTAAATAGTGATTTACCCTCATATGGTCAATTGTATTTCATTGACACGTCAGTAGCAACTGATATACGACTGCAACGGAATGAAAATACGAATTTAAAACAAGATACACTAACTAAGTTAACAAACATACTATCTATTAACCCTTACGCTCAAACTTACAAAAAAGCAGCTGATATAATTCAGCACCAGGAACAAAACCGCAGCCTAGAAATTCGTTTTATCGACAATATTCCAATGGATATGAGAAGATTCAATAAACCTAGCGCTGATGAAATAGCTGCAGTTTTCAGTTCCACTGAGGGAGAGCCACCACAAAACCGTCACGTCGTAGTTCACCACCGACAAGGTGGACCCACACTGTTATCGGTTATGAGCCCTCACTGCGACCCAATGGTATATCCCCTTTTATTTCCCTTTGGAGAACCTGGATGGGATCCAAAATTAATTCACAATGGCCAAATAAGACAAAGACATCGGGAAAGGCTAACAATGTTACAGTTTGCGTGTTACAGATTAGCGATCCGTGAGGGGTTCTCACATATTCATGACTCAAAAAAACTATTTCAACAGTTTGTTGTAGACATGTACACACGGGTCGAAGGCGAGCGATTAAACTACATAAGAAACCATCAGTCAGAACTGCGAGTCGAACATTACAAGGGTCTCCAAGATTTTGTATTGAATAGAGCTTAACTTAAATCTTACTGCAGGTAAAATTGTTGTGCTACCATCTTCATTTGAAGGCAGACCACGGAACATGATTCAAATGTATCAATACGCCATGGCAATCGTTCAAAAGTTTGGTAAGCCAGATATTTTTTTGACAATTACCTGTAATCCTAATTAATTGGCCAGAGATACTTTTGTCTCTTAAGCAAACGAAACCCCAACAGATCGTCCTGACATTGTTTCTAGGGTATTTAGAGGAAAACTAAATGAAATAAAAAGAGATGTATTGAAAAATAATGTTTTCGGAATGGTAAATGCATATGTTTATGTAATAGAATTCCAAAAACGTGGCCTGCCACATTGCCATATGCTATTGATTCTTGATGAAGGATCAAAGTTCCGAGAACCAGCTCAAATTGACCAATGCGTCTGTGCCGAACTACCAGATCCACAAGAATTTCCTACACTTTATAATATTTTCGTAAGGAATATGATACACGGACCATGTGGTCAACGCAATAATAAATCTCCTTGCATGAAAAACAATTGTTGCACTAAGAAATACCCAAAAGAGTTTCTAGAGGAAACTATAAAAAATAACAATGGATACCCTAACTACCGCCGAAGAAATAATGGAATAGTTGCAAGAAAAGGTATCCACCAAGTTGATAATAGAGATGTTGTCCCTTATAACAATTATATGTTACTTAAGTATAATTCGCACATTAATGTAGAAATTTGTTCCACAGTTCGTTCTGTAAAGTAT
>JAGFPH010011817.1:980-13064 GCA_018207615.1 Philaenus spumarius | reverse complement strand
TTTGAAAGTTACTAGAAAGCTAACTTTGTATTGAGATAATTGACACAATTGTCCTAATTAAGTTAATTGTATAAAAGGTATACAGTGTTTAGAAAAATAAACTGAAGTAAAATAAATTGTAAACAAGCATGCATTCATACAAAGAAGTAATAAAATTAATGTATATGTAATTAATTTATATGTGAATCGCCTGTTCCATTCCATTAATGTTAAAACATTATTATAACTATTAATTAGTTTAGATTAATGTAGACTTAAAGTTAACAGACATCAATATTTTCTAATAGAGGCAACAAACATATATATAAACACATTGTAAGAGAACAAGTTCTTGCTACTTATAGGCCTAAATAAACAAACTGCGAGATATCGAGTGTCAATAGTTATTACTGCATCAGTATCTCTATTTATCAACTCCTATAAAAGCGAGTGAAGGTCCGTACATACATCCATACGTACGTACGTGAGTAACTTATAATATAACAACTGATTTCACCCATCATCTGTAATACTTAAACAAACCCAGCATAGATTATAATTTGAGGTTATGTTACAACTTCAATAATTATAATTTCTTGTATAATATAACAGCTTATTTCACCCATCATCTGCTAAAACAAAATCTAGCATAGGGGGTTTTACGTTTTTGGGGTTACGTTTACAACTTTAATCAATATAAGTCTTGTGATTGATTTTCTTAAAATATGAGTTAAAAAACTAATATAGGCTTTAATACGTTATAAGATTTGCTTTGAGGTTATATAATGAATATGAATACAACCTTTTATCTATCTATATATATAAAAATGAATTGCTGTTCGTTAGTCTCGCTAAAACTCGAGAACGGCTGGACCGATTTGGCTAATTTTGGTCTTAAAATGTTTGCAGTAGTTCATAGAAGGTTTATATGTAAAGAAAAATTTGAAAAGTTTCCCGAAAAAGTTTCAAATTTGGAAGAAACTCAACAGCCGTTACTGTATAAACTCAAAACCATAGCTTAAAAAACAGCTGTTCGTATAAAAAGCTTAGCAACACATTATGTTTGTTTACAATCATTACCATAGCAACATTACTTAGCAAATTTATAATCACTTTAATACTCTTCAAAACCAACAGCTTTTTAAGGTTAGATTGAAATACTATAAACAAACACAAATAAAAATGCTTACAGAATTTTAATTCAACTCAAACATTGGTTATTAAATATCTATATGGGCCTTCTTAGAGATATGCTGCTTAAAATATTGTTTATATAAAATATATCATAACTATGAAGTTTTTAATACTTTTCAAAACATATTTTCGCTATCAATAATAATAATAACAAACAAATTATTTGACACCATGCATAACCATAAACATACACGAGTTTATACATATTTTATTGAAAACTAAACAAACCATCTGAATTAAACTAAATGCCATTAAAATATCACATTCGTAGCTTTATTTTGATATATACTGTATATTGTATATTTAAATACTAAACAATATGTATCTTATAAGTAAATAATGAGCTGGACTTGTGAGAACAATATAGATGAAATAAAACAACAACACAAAATCTCACAACAAATACGTTTAATAAATCAAACGCGTTTCAACGACAAAGTCGCCATCCTGGTTAGTTAGTTGTAGTTTGGCTTTTGTGGCTTTATCACTGAGGATGGCGACTTTATCGTTGAAAAGCGTTTGATTTATTAAACGTATTTGTTGTGAGATTTTGTGTTGTTGTTTTATTTCATCAATATATATCTTATACTAATTAGGCCTATACATTTAAAATTACAAACTCTATTTGAACCAGTTTGTTACATCCTAAATTAACGCGGATGTTACAAAGTGATTCAAATATCTTTTCTACGAAACCCATCTAATTTAAACCCTCGCTAAGAAAGGGTTAAAAGAAATTCGAAATTTTAGGGTTGTTTGCGGAGGGGGGTCAAAGTTACTAAAAATCCCTATAAGAACGAATTGGAATGAAATATGGTACGTAGCTTCCTCTAAGGCCGTAGGTGCTCGCAACATTGTCAATGAAATTAAGTGAAAGTCAAACTTAGTAAAAACTATAAATTCAAACGATATATTAAAGTTTTTTCATGTTAGATAGTAGTTTACAGGAATACAATTTTCAGTGCTTTCATAAACAGCGTAGACTTTTTTTCACGACCACAGAGTAGGATACGCACAGGTATTCAACGAACACTTAAAAAGAATTACAATTACGTCAAAAAGACTGAAAATACCAACAACCACGGGCAACGCCGTACGGGTCAGCTAGTATATATATAAAAATGAATTGCTGTTCGTTAGTCTCGCTAAAACTCGAGAACGGCTGGACCGATTTGGCTAATTTTGGTCTTAAAATGTTTGCAGTAGTTCATAGAAGGTTTATACGTAAAGAAAAATTTGAAAAGTTTCCCGAAAAAGTTTCAAATTTGGAAGAAACTCAACAGCCGTTACTGTATGAACTCAAAACCATAGCTTAAAAAACAGCTGTTCGTATGAAAAGCTTAGCAACACGTTATGTTTGTTTACAATCATTACCATAGCAACATTACTTAGCAAATTTATAATCACTTTAATACTCTTCAAAACTAACAGCTTTTTAAGGTTAGATTGAAAAACTATAAACAAACACAAGGAAAAATCAACGAAAAATGCTTACAGAATTATAATTCAACTCAAACATTGGTTATAAAATATCTATATAGGCCTACTTAGAGATATGCTGTTTAAAATAGTGTTTATATAAAAGATATCATAACTATGATTTTTTTAATACTTTTCAAAACATATTTTCGCTATCAATAATAATAATAACAAACAAATTATTTGACACCATGCATAACCATAAACATACACGAGTTTAAACATATTATATTGAAAACTAAACAAACAATCTGAATTAAACTAAATGCCATTAAAATATCACATTCGTAGCTTAATTTGATATGTAATTGTATATTTAAATACTAAACAATATCTTATACTAATTAGGCCTATACTTTTAAAATTACAAACTCTATTTGAACCAGTTTGTTACATCCTAAATTAACGCGGATGCTACAAAGTGATTCAAATATATTTTCTACGACCCCCAGCTAATTTAAACCCTCGCTAAGAAAGGGTTAAAAGAAATTCGAAATTTTAGGGCGGTTTGGGTGGGGTCAAAGTTACTAAAAATCCCTATAAGAACGAATTGGAATGAAATTTGGTACGTAGTTCCTTTTAGGCTGTAGGTGCTCGCAACATTGTCAATGAAATTAAGTGAAAGTCAAAATTAGTAAAAACTATAAATTAAAAAGATATATTTAAAGCTTTTTCATGTTAGATAGTAGTATACAGGAGTACAATTTTCAGTGCTTTCTTAAATAGCGTAGCCTTTTTTTCATGACCTCAGTAGGATACGCACGGGTATTCAACGAACACTTAAAAAGAATACAATTACGTCAAAAAGACTGAAAATACTAACAACCACGAGCAACGCCGTAAGGGTCAGCTAGTTATCAATAAATATATTCATGTATACAAGTTTAAAGAAGAGATACCCATTCGTTTAACTTCGAAAACATTCGTACATCTTCGTATAACATAATATAAACAAATTCCATTGTTAATTTGCTCATTATAATATTAATAACTTCTAAATCATTTGATCTAGCAATATGAAGTTAGAAATCAACTAAAAGTTAACATTTTTATCTTTATTTAGATATATAATAATGTATATAAGTACAACATTTTAACAAATAGGCCTACAGTTTTATAATCCTTATAAATGTATACAATTACCGAGTTAAAAATCCCCGCCAACAAAGGTAGGACCTAGATTAACTCTGTTGTTCTTAAATAGTGTTTTTTTAAATTATGTATTTCTGATGTGTGCCTAATTAATCAGCCTGTGATTTTTCACGGGGGCTTACTAGTATACATAAAAATTTAAATATCTCCGAAAGTTCTTTACCGATTGCTTTGAAATGTTGACACAATGTTGCATTCGAATACATGTGTGTTTTTATATATTTACAGATAAAAACTTTTCATCTGTTGGACATAAAAACAACAAAAACTATACTAATATTTTACGGTAATGGGAGCACCATACTAAATATTAATTAAGTATGTTTATTATTGGTACATTAATCAGCTGTTTGCTCTAATATTTTCATTAAAAGCTTTTACAAAATAATTTGAAATAGTTATTTGTTTTTCTACCTTTTTAGGTTAGGCTTATTTAAGTGTAGACCTAAGCCTTACTGGTTCTTTTAACCTTCATTATAATATATTAGGCCTAATGTTTTTATAAAATATACGAAACCATTATATTTTTTCATTAAACATTATTTACCATCTTAGCTTTGAGGTTTTTATTAATCCTACACCTTTATTATAAAAAAAAACAGGGTTGGCATGCTGAGCACACAGGGGTATCCGCTAGTATTATATAAAAATCCTGTCATTTACGAAACAACTCTGGCACTACAGCTTATGAGGTAAGCTTCAGCTCATCTCATCCCATACCCTACCCCGATCAAAGCCTCTGTTCAAGTATACAATAATCGTTTTGCATTTGTTTCACCGCGTGTGTGGATCTGGAGTGAGTAGTGAAGCGAGCATGGGGTGGAGCCCTCTAGTGTGATATAAAATAATATATTTGTTTAGCAACAAGTTTATGTATTGTAACTAAGTTTAATAATCCTTTGCAATAGTGTGAAGAGAGAGATTGTCTGTAGAAGCTATTTTCGTAATTTTGGCACGCTGCTCTGTTTTAAAATATTAATTATGATTCTTATTCCAAAATTACCTCGAAAAACACTCACTAGCCTATTTTAAATTCAACGAAAAACTAAATTAATATGTATAACAAACTAATTTATATTATTTTACAAGGTTGTCATAACTTTTTGCTAGATTTTATTATTTTTATCAAACGGAGATTGAAAATAAAGTATTTTTTCCTGTTATTCTAAAACATGAAGATTAAAAATCTTAGACTTTGTTTCTCTGCTGAACTTTACAACAATGAATAATCTGAAAGTAAATTAACATACTTTAAAAATAATTTTGATGAGGTTTAGAAACACCTGTTTTACTACATTTTGCCAACTAGGGGATTTGCCCCTACAGATTCGCTCACCAACCCCTGCATTGACATAATGGTGATGCCAATGTAAACTACAAAATCCCACTTTATTTCATAATTTTTACATTTTTGCAATATTTTAATATTAACTTTTACGGAAATTATATTGATTAGGACAGAGGCATTTGGATCTAAGTTGGGTTGTGGGAGATCTAAATAGCTCGCTTTATCCCCAACATTAATTTGTCCTCACAATCCCTAATATTGTCCATAATTTTCACATTTTATAAATTTTTTAGCAGGAGTTTAAATATTTTTATAATAAAATGTAGCCTAAAATATTCTCTTAAAAGTCTTTTACATGTTAATGAAAGTTTCGTCAAAATCGGTTCAGCCATTCCAGAGATTAGCACGGACAAACAGACACATACAAAATGTATAAATGTGTGTTTAGTTTTGGTAATGTGTGAATGACCATATGAGCTTAGAAAAAAGCTTACATTTTGAAAACACAGACAGACACTTCAATTTTATTTATATGCATGGATATTTTAAATTTCTTACTGTAAATTACACACACAAAAAGGAAAAACTATATTTATATGAAAATATTTTTTTTAATAACTAGAAATTATCAGGAGTTAGTTTGGTTTTACTTTAATTTAAATAATTAACTGGCAAAAACCTCTTGGGTTGTTTTAAATTGGTTATTGCTTTTTCCTAACGTTGCATGTGCCTTAATCTTTTAAATCTAGCATAATAAATCTTGCTTCGATTCTGCTAGATGAGATGACAAATGATTTAAATTACTGGTAGGTAATATAAAGTTACTCAATTTAATTAAACATTGTGCAGTCATACCAGAATAAAAATAAAATACATTCCTACGTTACACAAACCAGCATTGTTAATTAGTTAAAGTAAAAGTATTTAATTATATTTGTAATGCAACAATTCAGATATTTTACCAACCGAATAAAGCTGAACGTTACAAATTCAATCCGAAAGCATTTTATTTATAGTGCTTTATATATTTGGTATTTTGATTAATTATAAACTTTGTATTTTTTAAAAAAAATTGTGAAATATCGAATACATTCAACTTAAGAAGAGAGGAGTTTTTTTCAAAAGAATTTTATGAGAGATCATAAATCCAACAATGTAATATTTGTCAAAAATTTAAATAAATAACACTAATGTTTTGAAAGGAAACCCTAACTTGTTGCCAAGTTGAAAACAGGAATATCTTTGCGAGAATAAACATTTAAAAATGATTTCGATAGTTGAATCGTTCAGGCTTTAAATTAGGTAGGAACTGTAAGGTGGCTAAATGTTACGCTTTAAACTGTAAAGGACTTGACCATAATTTATGTCTCAATACGTTTATGGGTAGGAACTTGGCCTTGTTTTTAACATTTATATTTTTTGTGGGATTCACTTTTTTCTAAATTGATCTAAATTTATAAGACAGTACCTATTGTTGTTGTCATGAAAACATTTTCCGGAAAATGTCTACATATATTTTCGTTTCATTGTCCTTAGACTCCAAAACTATAGTCAACTTAAAAGTTTATGTATATCACTTTTTTATGGACGAGATAATTTTGAACAAAGTATTTCTGGGCTAATATATAAAATATATAGAGATATAATTTCTCGGCCTAGTTTCGTTAGTGGGCTAAATCTGACCAAGTGGTATATAATATTTATATATAACTAGTGGCTTGTAGGGGCTAAAGCCCCTAATTTATGTTCCGTTACTGACACATAACGCGAAATAAACTATGTAGTGATTTTGAAAACTTTATTTATTAAAACAAAGTATTACAGCAAAACATCTTTGAAAACAATATTCTTTGTGTAATATCCACAGTTATCTTTTCCCTGTTCACTGGTCTTTTTGATGACTATTTTTACATCTTGAGGTGTTTTTACTCGGCTAAAGGCCACATAAAGCTGGCCGTTTGTGAAAACTTTTGACGGTAAGTAAATGCCGATTTTGTCAAAGGTTTGACCCTGTGCTTTATTAATTATTACAGCAAATGATATCCGTATTGGAAATTGTATTCTTGTCATATGGAAAGGCATGGTAGGGTCTGTTGAAATGATTTTTATCCTTGGTAAGAAAATTACAGTACCTTTTCCAAACCCTGATATTATTTCTAGTTTTAGACATTTGTCATACATTTCCAACACCAACATTCGCACTCCATTTACTAAACCGGAACCCATATTCATGTTCCTTATTAGCATAACAATTGTACCACAATTTAACTTTAGTCTATGAGGTGGCATTCCTGAAGGAGTTATAGAATTTATATACTCAACTGGGATGTTTAATTTCTCGCTTGGGTCGTCTGATACCACTTCATCCACGCTGCAAAACTCTTTGAAATCACCTTCAATTAAATTTAAAACATCATTGTTAATTCTATCGCAGTTTTCATTCAAAGGACAGACTATTACATGATTGCAAATGTCTAGTAATCTCCTCATTTATTGATTCGCCAAAGACATGCCTGAACAGTAAATCCTCTGAAATTATATAATCTTCAGGAATGTTAATAGAATCTGATCCTCTGTCACTTATTAATGTTCCATTGCCTATTTGAAGAAGCCAATTAGAAAATAATCTTTCACCATCATTTGCGCGCATATTTTTTTTCAAATGGATGAGTGTAATGTATTTCCAAACTCTGCTTCTTTGAATGCAAGATTCAATTATTTGTATTCTACCAGATAACGGTACCACAGGCAAAACCTGCCTAAAATCACCACCAAAAAGGATTTCTTTACCACCCATGTGCATTTGTCCATATACTGGGTCCAAACACTTAATTACATCTTTTAGTAGACGGTCTATACAATCAACAGCTGCAGCAGGTACCATCGAAGACTCGTCTATTATAATTATAGAAGATTCTCTGAGAATAGTAGCTTTATCGGAATTAGCCTTGATTGATGAGACCGATGAGGGTAGTACGGGTACAGGAAGGCTAAATAAACGGTGTAGTGTAGTGCCTCCGTCTAAAAGCAATGCTGCTATCCCAGTCCAAGCACCTGCTAAGGCAATTTGACCTCGACCTCAGATTATTTTCAAAATACATGAGTATATGTATTTTGTATATGTCTTTCCACATCCCCCAGCAGATTCTAAAAAAGAATAGTTTTTCTTCCGTATCCCCTGATATTGCATTTAAGATTCGATCAACGAACATCTTTTGTTCAAAATTAAGCTTATTATACATGTCTACGCCCAAAGCAGCTTGTTCCTGCAGATTGTATGTGGGGTTTTCAATTGCGACATCAGGTGGAACTGGTAGGCTGAGAGTAGCACAGTTGAATCCATTTTCTCTCAGAATATTCTGGATTTGTCTTAATGATGCCATTTCTGCTTCATGAGGATCAATGTCATTCATATCTTCGGTTAGTTTCTCTTTGAAGGTAGTCCATAATGTTAAAGGTGACGTTGGTTCACAGAGACAGCAAATGAATGCAAATAATTATTGTCTGAGCTGATGTGGCATTTGTATATTCTGTAAATCCTCCAAGCAACGGTGCCATTCTTGATCGTTTTGTGAAGGAGTCCACGTGAAAAAATTGCCTCTTTAAAAGTATCATATGTTATACCATTGTAGTGCCGTAAATCCTCAAACGATGTAGCATCCTTAACATGAAGTAATAATATGCGTAAATAAAACCTATTGGAATCATTAGGTGCCCCATTATACATCCTTCCTATAACTTTACCACCCCCTCTCTGTCGAGGAATCCACGCATTACCTGCAAACCGATAATGTTGCGGAATTTCATTGTATAAATACTGGCGGGCAGTTGGTTCGCGGTTGTTTAAATCAAACCATGCTGTGAGAGTTGTATGCTTTTCTTGAGATGAATTGAGTGCAGCCTGTTCATTTCCTTGTTTGAAATATACGTTATGATGTCCCTCTTCATGAACTGCCAATCGAATAATTACATGAGATTGTTCATGCATCTCATTAGAATGGAGGCGCCAAATGCTCTCATGAGAACTTACATATCGCATATTTGAAAAGTTTTTAGTTTCATCGTAGACTATTCCATTGTTAGGTCGATTAACATTACTTACAAATTCTATGCATGCAGAATCATAACCTTTATGTAGGCCTACATACTTAAATAAATACTTTACAGAACGAACTGTGGAACAAATTTCTACATTAATGTGCGAATTATACTTAAGTAACATATAATTGTTATAAGGGACAACATCTCTATTATCAACTTGGTGGATACCTTTTCTTGCAACTATTCCATTATTTCTTCGGCGGTAGTTAGGGTATCCATTGTTATTTTTTATAGTTTCCTCTAGAAACTCTTTTGGGTATTTCTTAGTGCAACAATTGTTTTTCATGCAAGGAGATTTATTATTGCGTTGACCACATGGTCCGTGTATCATATTCCTTACGAAAATATTATAAAGTGTAGGAAATTCTTGTGGATCTGGTAGTTCGGCACAGACGCATTGGTCAATTTGAGCTGGTTCTCGGAACTTTGATCCTTCATCAAGAATCAATAGCATATGGCAATGTGGCAGGCCACGTTTTTGGAATTCTATTACATAAACATATGCATTTACCATTCCGAAAACATTATTTTTCAATACATCTCTTTTTATTTCATTTAGTTTTCCTCTAAATACCCTAGAAACAATGTCAGGACGATCTGTTGGGGTTTCGTTTGCTTAAGAGACAAAAGTATCTCTGGCCAATTAATTAGGATTACAGGTAATTGTCAAAAAAATATCTGGCTTACCAAACTTTTGAACGATTGCCATGGCGTATTGATACATTTGAATCATGTTCCGTGGTCTGCCTTCAAATGAAGATGGTAGCACAACAATTTTACCTGCAGTAAGATTTAAGTTAAGCTCTATTCAATACAAAATCTTGGAGACCCTTGTAATGTTCGACTCGCAGTTCTGACTGATGGTTTCTTATGTAGTTTAATCGCTCGCCTTCGACCCGTGTGTACATGTCTACAACAAACTGTTGAAATAGTTTTTTTGAGTCATGAATATGTGAGAACCCCTCACGGATCGCTAATCTGTAACACGCAAACTGTAACATTGTTAGCCTTTCCCGATGTCTTTGTCTTATTTGGCCATTGTGAATTAATTTTGGATCCCATCCAGGTTCTCCAAAGGGAAATAAAAGGGGATATACCATTGGGTCGCAGTGAGGGCTCATAACCGATAACAGTGTGGGTCCACCTTGTCGGTGGTGAACTACGACGTGACGGTTTTGTGGTGGCTCTCCCTCAGTGGAACTGAAAACTGCAGCTATTTCATCAGCGCTAGGTTTATTGAATCTTCTCATATCCATTGGAATATTGTCGATAAAACGAATTTCTAGGCTGCGGTTTTGTTCCTGGTGCTGAATTATATCAGCTGCTTTTTTGTAAGTTTGAGCGTAAGGGTTAATAGATAGTATGTTTGTTAACTTAGTTAGTGTATCTTGTTTTAAATTCGTATTTTCATTCCGTTGCAGTCGTATATCAGTTGCTACTGACGTGTCAATGAAATACAATTGACCATATGAGGGTAAATCACTATTTAGGGGTAATAAGTCAGAAATATATCGATGAATTTGTCCTTGAACTTTGAAACAATAAGGTCCGTTTCCTGGAATATCTTTCTGTGTAGCAGAAAAAGACGCGAAACCCATTACACTGTTATATTGCCTTATGTTTTTATGAAATTTGAATCATGCAGCATTAATTCTTTTAGTTCGTCATTTATTTGTGGCTGTGGCATAATAATTAGTCCATTGCAACAACATGCGTTGAAATGTCCATTTGTGGCCTCCTCTGAAAAATGAAATGCTCCACAGTGATTGCAAGTCTTGTTTAGAAGACCTAAACTATGAGACACAACAATTGATTCATTTTCCAAAGGGTTTCTGAAAGCGGGTAATCGTTGTATGACATTGTTCCCTTGTGGATCTCTTTGGTCTCTTATCGCCGATCTGCATTACGTCTGTCCGCTACATTCCTGCCTCTCCCACGTCTTGCTGGTCTTCCCCTAGTTGATAACATAATAGAATTTTTGTAAAATTTTAAGAACATTATAATGAATGTATAAAAAGTTAATATAAAAGCTACAAAAACTTCCAAAAATCACACTTATAATAAGGTTTCTCTTCTATAAAATTATTGTCATCTGAGGATCAACTAAAAGTCAATAATAATATAATAATTTAAATAAAACCATTTAAAATATTAAAATTACTTGTGTGTGTCAACGTTTATCTTGTATAGGTTAATAAGTAACACATTTTATTTAACAATATAATTTACATTAACTGTCATATTATTTTACAGAACAGCTGTTTTATTGTTTTAATTTATTTATTTAATACCACGGTATATCTTATCTTCTAAAGCGAGAGATAATAATTGTTTGTCTGCTAAATGGATCTGGAATCTCCGTCTAAGGATTTTTGATTTTTTGATTTTATATTAGGCTTTTGGCCACGAGAAATCGATTGGAAATGGTCACCAGTCTGGGAAAATTCGTTTTCTACGTCTTTTTATTAAATTAAAAAGTGAAATTTGTCCATTTTAAACAATACAAAGCACAGCTGATGCAAATGTTTTCAATGCCATTACAATAATCATCTGCTTTCTTTTAAACTGTATATTTTATTAGAGGTAAGTCTAATGTTGTATCTATTTATAGTTACCATGGCAACGAATACATAATAAACATACCCTTTATTTAGTTGTTTAATGTTATAGGCCTAACCTAAACGATGTTCACGGAAATTTGCAATAATAGTAGTTATTGACGTGAGTGAACTAGGCCCTAGGAATAAATCGATATTGAAATAATACTTTAATTTAGGCCTGACTTATTTCTGAGGCATAGCGTTGAGATTGTGGTTAATCCTTTAAACTGCATTTTTATTACAAGTAAGCCTAATGTTGTATATACCCTTTATTTAGTTGTTTAATGTTAT
>JAGFPH010011816.1:10434-25737 GCA_018207615.1 Philaenus spumarius | reverse complement strand
AGATTGAAGTTAATGGAAACAATTTGTAGCACGTTTTCAATCATTGATCCCCATAATTTGATCTTAGCAATGATACTTTTAGAGCATTAGCCAAAAATCTCGCTGAAAAATGATCGAGCTTGAAGAAGAATCCATGCTACCAGAGATAAAACGACTGAGAAGATATCTGCTTACGGCCAACAAAAATGAAGACAAGTCACAAAAGTGGACTTCGCTACAGATGCTCCAGTTTGTCCTGGATTTAGACGTCCAAGAATTGGTACCTTCTATTTGTCTAGCTTTAAATTTTGTTTAACAGCATCTGTTTCAATTTCATAATGCGAAAGAAGTTTTTCTAAAAAAAAAAAAAAAAAAAAAAAAAAATTTTAATCAATTAAAAACTATTTAAGATTGACAATGAGCCAATCAAGATTAAGCAATTTTATCGATTGAAAAATCAGTCTCTAAAACAATTGACTTCATTGATATTATTAATAGCCTAAGTTTGCTGAGACTAAAGTTCGCAAGGCAAGAATTTAAAATACTATTGTTTTTATTTTGTAACGTGTTTCCTAATTAAAAATTTATAACAATAAAGAATAACTTTAAAAAATGTATGAAACCATTACTTTACCATAAATTCACTTTTTACAGAGTTTTACATAAAAAAATTATCTTTCTCCATTTTTAGCTAGACCTGGAGAATTATTCTATACCCCTAAAATGGGGCGTAAGAGAAGTGAACCGCCCCTGGCTCACGAAGACCTTGGAACGCCACTGCTTTACAGTGGTTGTTTTCAAAATACAAATTGATAATTTTAACGGTGCTGTGCCTTTAAATTAATTTATCTTATGGTACAATTGTGGTTGTTTGATAAGTTTACATTTATTGTAGACCAGGCCTCTTAAATAAATGTATTTCGTCAGGCATAACTGTTTACAATAAAATTTATGAATAAAATGAAGGTATATTTAACTGGTTATGTAGTTTTAAATAGATTATTCGTTTGATAAGCTATATTGATTTGACATGAAAATTTGATTTTCTACAACTAATATTGAATTTGTCATAATATTGCATTTAGAGGTTATAGGTTTTATGCTAATTTACAACAAGAACGAGTAATTTGTACCACTATACAATCAAACATAACATCAAACAAGAAAAGAAACATTATATTTCGAATACAAAATCCACAAAATTGTTCTGTGTAGTCAAGTGTTTCTTACATAAAAAGTATTTTGTACTTCTTAAACTAAAGAAGGGAGAAAGGGATTTGTCTAAACGCTTTGCGGTCTGAGCTCCACAGGATATGGAAGATTGGCTGCCAACGTTATGCAAACTGCGGAAAGCAAACTAATTACTAGCTTTGTTTAGCCTAACCTAACTTCTTGTCCTTAATAATACCACGGCAATTATTATTCTGTGTATGACAGACTTGTTAATGCTTGAATATATTAATTTATTTGCCAGTAGATATTCTGCAAGTAATAACATGTTATTTTAGAATTGATCATAACCTCAAAAGTAATACAGCTACATTGGGTATCTCAAAAGTAAACATGCGAAAACATGTGGTGCTGTTAGGGGTAGAAATATAAGTTCAACTGCCCAGGATTCAAAATGACGGATCACTATAAGGTTCAAGGATTATAATAATAGAAATCAACCAATACATATACCTTGTTTCTTATATTTTATAATTGAGTGTTTCAGTGGTAGAATGACACTATTTTAACAATTAACAAACAACTACAATACCTAACTGACTTTACATTACATAACAACATCTACTGACTTTACATTAAATAACAACATCTACTGACTTTACATTAAATAACAACATCTACTGACTTTACATTAAATAACAACATCTACTGACTTTACATTAAATAACAACACTACTGACTTTACATTAAATAACAACATCTACTGACTTTACATTAAATAACAACATCTACTGACTTTACATTAAAAAAACATTGGGTGTGCTTAAGACCACACGTTAGAAGTGATAACTTCTATGACCGATTTATATTTTTATCAGTATTAATATAAGAGGAGAATAAGGGTAAATAATTTAAAACATTAATGACTTTGCTGACTTTGGTATTTAATATACATATAACACAAATATCATATATATATATACATACATACTATATCTCGAGCGGTGACGGTCGCGAGTTTGATGCTTTTTCCTCTCCCAATAAGAAGTGCTATGTAGTATATTCGCGTTGCGTACATACATATATATATATATATATATATATAATACATACTATATCTCGAGTGGTAACGGTCGCGAATTCAATGCTTTTTCCCCAAGCAAAAAGTGCCCAACGCCGCTAAAGAAGTTTTCACTTCAATAAAAGAATTATCAATTCTATTTTGTAGTCAGTGTTTCGTCACAATGTAATTAGTAATTCAATTCAAGAATCATTGTTTTTAAATGTATCAAGGCATTTCCTTCCTCGATATCCTTCCACAAAGAAAAGTCGGCATTATTTTATTTGTGATTATCACTTTAACTAGACTTTATAGAACAAAAGATGGTTGGTGAAGTGTCAATAGATTTAGATTATATGGATTGAGCTATGTCCCCGTAAGGAATACTTTTTCAGAAAGTGCGTATAGGGTTTTGCCGTTAGAATAAAAGTGTAGGGCAGAATACTATGTTAGTACAGTATCATATTATTACGTGTAGCAGATGAGGCAAGCCTATCACATTATCAAACAATTCGTTTAAATATTTCCGGTATTTTAAATTATACGGATTATAATTAATTCATTTTTGATGTTACGTATTTTAAAATTAATAAACATATTATGTATTGAAATATCCGTCAGGTAATAAATCAAATTCCTTTGGTTGACCTACACTGTTAAATTGTAAATACAAATACCATTATTGTAAAAAATAATGATTTTAGAATGTAGACAAAATAAATCAATGATATTTAATATTAAATAAAATTTGTTTTTACAATTTTGTATAAATTAAAAACAATGTAATTGTCCTAGTTTATATACGAATCAGTAAAAACTGAGTTAAATGGGAACTAATTACTGACTATAGTTATTGTGTATATTATTTAACTTAACAGTATTTTTAAGGTTACATTCTGCGCTTTAATAAATGTGAATTGATTCAAAAAGGACAACATGTAATCCAGAACTGTTTTAGCCTTTGAAGATAACAGTACTTATACTTAGTTTGAACTAGTTAATCACACGCATTTTAGTTCTTAATGTTGTTATTCTCTGTTACCAAGAGTATACCATAATATTGCCATGTTTGGTTGATGTATTTGTCCCAACTAAAGATTTTAGTATTAATATAACATCATGTTGTGATTTAAGATACGAGAATAAGTTTTAAAACGTTGTAGACACTTTTTTTAATAATGTACACTATTTGATAAATAACTTTATTAAGATAAATAATTCATTTACTGTTAAACTTCAGCAAAATGTTTGTTTGTAAGATATGTTTATTTGTGTGATTAGAAGATGTTAACTAAATTTATTTTCTTTCAGTTAAAATAGCGTATAAAAACAGATAGATGTTGCAGGATATTTTTATGCATATTCTTGCCAAACTCAGCAGAATGGTTCACTCTGATACAACAAGCACATCCCTTTTACGGTCTGTCCTTCCTTTGGTGTTCTTCGACAGTCTTACGACAGTAAATAGAAGGGAGGTTATATGCCAAATTTAAAGATTCTAAAACCGATATTATTGTCTTCTCATAAATAAAATTCAAATGTGTTTACTTGTTTGAAATGTATAGACACTTCCCTAGATGATAAAAACTCTACAAACATGACTTGTACACTGTTCATGGGATATCTTGAGCTGTGAAACCATTAAAATTCTAACAGTTGTGATGGTGGGCTGTGGGGTTCCAGCGCATCCGCGGCCTTGTACTAGCCTGCCATGAAGACATATTTATCACGTAGGCGTCGCTGAGTAAAAGCTGTTTACGTTGTGAATGAGTTGATGATTGACAAATAGTTTGTAGTTTGTGAATGATTAAGGTGTTTTTGTGATCTTCCTAGGCGAAAAACAATAATTAGAAATTCCTCCTGTACTTTCAAAATTAAAAAAACAAGAAGATGTACAGCCAAACAATAGAAGTGATTTTTATTGTGCTATCTCTCATGGCGGAAGAAGCTAATAATGGTAATTTCATTCTTCCTGTACAAAAAAGTCGAGAAAGGGCTACTGGAACCTCATTAAGCTCAGTACAAGTGTTAAACAAGAACACCGCTCTACTGAAGCTGTGACCAGTACGTCATTTAAGACAATTTAAGACACAAAATTAGGAATAAAAAGTGCAACGTCACAGGACCTATGACTTTGATTTGGTTGTTGTTTTGTGAGTCATCCATAATTTTTATTTTGAGGAGAAGAAAAGTCCGACAGTTAACGGTATCAAAGTTAAATTAGTCGGAAAATAAACTTTGAAGAAGGCAATACTAAGCAATACAGGTAAAACACTGGGATTTAAATGACAAAAAACAAAAAGCAACAGGCAGATACTTGTTGAAAACCTATACATTGACCAAAAAGGGATTTCTTATATAAGTGGAATGAAACAATACAGGTAGGCAGATAGTCAGCCTACAGTGGTGCTATTTATTATTATTTTTAATTTGTAATAATTTGTAATGAAATTGAAAACAATCTTAACTCATGAATGCAAAAAGAATTAAGATTGTTTTCAATGTAGCAATGAGAGGTATTAAGTCAATTAGTTCATAAATGCAGTAGAACCGTACAAGTGAGATAACATAGATCAATATCTGGAGTGATCAGGATAGCTCAGTTGGTAGAGTGTTACCACGGAAAGGTACAGGTCCTGGGTTCAAATCCCGGTCTTGGTCCATGTTTTTTCACTTGTAATTTAATTTAATACATCCTTTCCAGTCACGTCCAAAGCTAGTAATGGAGTAACGACACTTGTCAAGTTATTTTAAAACAAATATCTAAAGGCGATCGCCTCATAATTGTTCATGCTGCGGGTGAAAGGGTATCTATTCCTAATGCCTTGCTGATGTGGAAATCATCAAAGACTATTGGTGATTACCATAATAACATGAACAAGGTTAATTGTAAGGTGAGGCTACAGGAAATTTTAATACCTAATCTCCTCCCTTACAGTGTAGTTTTAGACAATACCCCATACCATAACGTAATTGTAGACAAGGCACACAATTGTGCAGACAATAAATAAGAAATCTAAGAGTGGCTGACTACAAAAAATATCCATTTTACAAAAGACATGTTAAAGCCAATCTTATATGAAATCGTAAATCAGCATAAATCTGCCCACAAGACTTATGAAATTGATGAAATTATAAAAAAGTACAACCATACCTCAATCAGACTACCATCAGGATATAAATCCAATAGAAAACATTTGAGCCATAGTGAAGTTATGTGTAGGTGCCAGTTTTTGTAAGTAGGCACAGCCTAAAATCTTAAAATATAAAATTTTTAATTTGTGGGTATCAAAAAAGAAGTTTAGTTGTCGCTATTTATCTGATACGGATAATAAATTAGGCTATATTTAACTATTTTTTGTACTTACAACTCACAGTCCTTTTTTCTTTTTATAGGTTACGTCGTGTCGCCTCTTTATCAGCCATTATCAAACCTAGATTTGGATATCTTGCATTCGTTGATGCGCGTCAATTTGGTAAATGAAAACATATACGCATTACGTTCACAATTAACATATATCACATTTCACATCACTTTGGGAACATTTAATTCAATTTAAAAATACGCGAACTGTGGCTCACGTGTGTTCATGTACATTTTTAACTCATTAGGCTACTAATCACAAAAAAGTGTACTACTTAAAAATGTACATGAACACAATTGAGTTATAAAAAGAAAAAAGGATTGTGAGCTGGACGTACAAAAAATAGTTAAATGCAGTAAAATAACCAGTCCAGTAAGGTATTCAATAATCATAATAAATTAGGACCTGTTTTATTCGATTTTCTTGTCCCAAAATATTTGTGGCAAAATACAAATAAATAAAAAACTAAATTCCTCTAACCTAAATTGCCCATAAAGGTAAATGATGACCAAATTACTACTGTAGTTGTATATGACAACTAGACGGGATAAACTGCCGAATACCCTAATGTCTCTTTCTATTCATGCCTATTAAAATACATTGCAATTACGCACATTCATGAATTTATGTATTTTTATCATCGTTATTTCTATAACGATACAATAAAGTATCTGTATACAATAAAGTAACAATTTATAAATATGCTATTATGAAATTCAGTTAACACTTATTGCTAATCACGTAGTTACCTTTCAAAGTAAAATTTTGACGTTACGAACTTTTAAACGTTTATTTAATTTATTTACGAACGTTAGATGTTATTGCGATAGTTTCACGGATGGCTGATCAGAGAGAAACCTTTTCCCCTTTGTTTCCACATCGTTAAATTGTGATACTTTGTATTTTTTTTTATTACAGAGAGGAAACTGGAAATTGTTTTTATTTTCAATTCTTCTGCACGAACTGGATACGAACTGATACGAACTTCTTCTTGAACCAATTTACAGTTATTTAAAACTATTAGTTTTGAAGTGAATTTTGTGAACAAGCTATGCAGTTACGCAATTCTTAAATTTTTAGATTGCATAAATCCAATTTAAATATAAATTTAAAAAATTTTAATCTATTCAAAATATTGCTCAAAATGTTGTTAAATTATAAAAATGTCCTCACATTGATTTCAGAATATAAATAATTAAAAATACGAGTTCAAAGTAAAGAGTTAAGTGATTTTAACAAGTTCTATTATTGGGAATTAATGTGTTTTGGGAATTTGCCAACTTGCTTGTATTTGTTACTGTTTAAACTTTATTTAATATTAAAATTTACTAATAATTTAGGTTGAGATTTGCCATTGTTTCTTATAACTGCATAATGTATATTTTAAAATACTATTCTGGTTCTATTTACCTTTAAAAGGGTGTTACTTTTCTCACCTTTCGGTTTCAAAAATATATTTTTTTTAAATTTCCTTTAAAACTTAATTACTCCTTAGTTTGTATTTAACTTTACTTTTAAAATCTTTTTATAACTAGTTATATTTCTCCTGTGAACTTCTTCACTTATTGTTAACTTTTAAAATACTCAAATTTTCCTTAAGAACGACAATTTCTAATCTACTCATGTATGTTCCAAAAATGTCTACTTTCAGGACTTTTGAGCAATTCTGAGGTTTTACCCCAACTTTACACCTTAATAACGTTAGCATTAATTTGCGAATTGCGATTTACAGGTCTAATACCCACACACTTTGTGCAACGCATTTTGCCATGCAAAACTTAAATTACATGATTTCCCCAAATCTCGGTTTTCCCATCAAAATATTTACTTTGTTTTAAGTCGATTTTATATTCAAAACGTACCCAAGGTCAATGTCGTCATCGTCTGATAACAGAACTTTATTCTGACATGCTATAAACTCGACTGCGCTAGTATTTAACTCTTGTTGCTTTTGCATGATTTCTACAAAATGTAGGTAAATTTCAAACTCCCCAAGTCTTACAAGGGCACTGATACGTCGTAATACTTAATTTCGAAAATTCGCTCAACCCACTACAGGGGTTCAGCTGCGTGATTTAATTATTATTGAACTGAAAATGCTCAAAATTTCTCTCCATATTGATAATAGCGTTTGGACATGTAATAGGCCCTATATTGTATTGCATCCTATCATAGTTCTTGAGTTTCAGCACTATTAAAGATATTACACTTATAATTTTCAAATTTATTTGTCTTTTAACTTTGTTTCTTTGTTCTTGTTGTTTAAGAATATTTTTTTATTCATATGGCTTACATAGAAGTCTTCTTGTAAGAACGACCTTTGTGCCAAAATGTAATTTTTTTTATATTTATTAGGATTTCGATGATTTTCATTTTTATTACCGTGCACATTGGTAATTCCTTGAGGCTCTTGCAATATTTCTCGCTAAGGCTGTACTTAAAGCTATTAATGGTAAAACGTTTTAATTTTTTTAAAGCTTTCTACTTCTATTGTTATTAACATTCTACCCGCAGTCTCTTCGATTTCCCGAATCTTGGCATAATTGATTTTCCTTTTTTTATTCTCAGAGAAGTAGTTGTTTTTTTTATGGGCTGGGGTAGGACCTTCTGAGTAGATAGAATTGGGTTATTGGGAGAATGGATAGTTGAGGTTCCCATAGGATTGCGGGTGGTATTTCGCTCCCTACTACTATCATCATATCTGATTTTATTTGTGCTTATAACGCTTAATTTGTTATTATTGTATTTATTCTCTATTATATCCCCATTAGCTTTTGTATCTTCTATTATTTCTTCCATTTCCTCCCTATTTTTTGTTTTATTTTTTAGCATATTAGATCTAGTCTTCTAATTAGATTTCGTTTATTTTTTTAAACCACCCTATTGTTTTTATTTCCTTTACTATTTCGGTTTTTCTGTATTTCTAAATTTCTTCCTCTTCCTTCTCCTTATGCTTAAGTCTTCCTAACATTTTCTTATAATTCTCTCCCTTCTTTATATTTAAACATAGTTTTTCGGTTCTTCCTTGTGTTTAGCCATTTGTGCCTACAACTAACCAGATTATTTTTGTGTTGACTGTTTATTATGCCTGAAGTAATAACAACTTTAGTTTGTTTCAAACAAGGACAAATTTTTGAAATAAGTACCGAGTCAGGCAATCGTTGACACTCTGTTTGCTCAAGTTTAGATGACACATAGTATGTTGTAGAGCCTCCTTTTATTAATTGATTCAAATGTACTTACAAAAATATTGTTGTGTGGTCACGTGAGTGACAACGTATGTTACCAATACTTTTGAAATAGAAAATGTTTTTATAAAAAGTCATTACAACGAAGTGTTTGATTAAGATGAGAGTTGGTTAAATTTCAGATAACGAATGTCTTACATCAGTTAAATTTTTATGAATTCCATTTAAATGTGGACTTTATTTTGTAGGCTTACAAAGTACTGTAAACATTTACTGTAAGATATTTTTCACGATTAATTGTCGTTTTAGTAAACTTGTTACAGCTGATTAAATATGTAGGAATTGGATTTTTTATTTAGGGGTTTTTAAGTGAAATTCAACTTTAATCTCTGTTTGCAGTAAGTATTTAGCAATGATGGATGTTAAATTAATTTTGTTACTATTGATTTTTCTGACATTTGCCTTCATTTATGAGTTAAAATCAATACAAGGTTTCGGGATGTGAATCAACTCCCGTTGTCAAGTGACTAAAACTACAGGAACATGAGCTTACAGTAGTAGATCTGTTTGAAAGAAAGTTATAATAATAAAATTAAACTAAAACCATAGCAATATCCGTAAACAACTATTGTAGAGCATCTCAGAACTGAGACTGAGAAGTCAAAACATAGATAAAAACAAACAATAAAAACACAGCTAATACTTGTGTAGTAAAACAATCACGTGTTGGTAGACCAAGGTCAGACCATCAAAATTCTAATTCATACTTTTTCTTTAAAATTATGCAGATATACTACTTGTTTACTCTATTGAATATATATAGTTATAATACATAAAAAATTTTCATCGAACATACGCTGTAGTCACTACAACAACATTTGGTAGTTGTTAAAAGACAAATGTATGTTTCTTTAAATTTAAATTTTAAATATGGTATTAGTTTTGAATACTGATGGGGGATACCTCTATCTACAAAGCCTATCTGGGCCGCACGATAATTTAGTCAGACTTTTATCATAGACGACGGATATTAAACAGATGTGAAATAAGCACCTATCTATCAGTTACCCCATATTACTTGGTAGGTCAGTAAAAGAAAGCACAAAACTAGAAAACAATGCTTATTAAATTAATTGCCTTTTTAAATAAAGGAGCCAAATTAAAATAAAATTATTCACTTAAAACGTATATTTAAGTTAATGGTTTAAGTATAAATTTGACTATCTCTTTTGATTTTGAAAAAAACCATACACCAACGTCGAACAAATATTAAGACAGGCTCAACTAAATCTCTTTTAGAAGTTCTGTAATTAGTTTCCACCATAATTTCCTCTAACACGTCACTTTGATATTTCCGTAGGGCAAAACTCTTAAAGGCAACTTGTGATCCTGAGTACGGTATATTAAATAACCCTGCTTTTGTTTTCAATAATATAATCTGTCAGTGGAATACAGCAATATTAATAATAATAATAATAATATTAATACAACATGATAACAATCACTTAATTTTAGAATAGAATTATCCTAACGGCTATTACTAGAACTACAATATGTTGCGAAATAAAAACAAACTATTATACAAGGTGGAAGGAAGTGCTGCAGAGGTGTTGGTAACAGATCAGGATTCATGTCAGCTATAGACCATGATAACAACAATTTTATTTTATAATGCAGTTATCTTAGCAGCTATTGCCAGAACTACAATATGTTTTGTGATAAAATAAAGTGTATTGTTCGTGTTAGAAAGAAAGGCTGCTTGTTTATAGATAAGGATTCTTGTCAAAAATTAAACATAATAACCATTTTATTTTATAATGCAGTTATCTTAGAAGCTTTTGCCAGAACTACAATATAAAAGATGTTAATGTTCATGGTAGAAAGAAGGGGTGCGGAGGTCTTGATTACAGATAATTATTCTTACCAACTATCCAACATGATAGCAACCATTTAATTTTATAATACAGTTATACTAGCACCTTTTGCCAAAATTACATAATGTTGGGTGAGAAAATAATGTTTATTGTTCATGTTAGAAAGGAGGACTACAGAGGTTTTGGTTATAGATAAGTATCTTGTCAACAATTAAACATAACAACCATTTTATTTTAAAATGCATTTATCTTAGCAGGTATTGCCAGAACTACAATATAAAAGAAAGGTTAATGGTAGAAAGAAGGGCTGCAGAGGTCGTGGTATAGATAAGAATTCTTGCCAACAATCCAGCATGATAACAACCATTTAATTTTATAATGCAGTTAACCCAGCAGCTACATTGCCAGAACTACATAATGTTGTGTCATAAAAGTAAGGCTATTGTACAAGGGGGAAGAAGGTCTGCAGAGGTTTCGGATTTAGATAAGGATTCTTGCCAACAATACATTATTCTCTTGGAACACAGTTTATTCCTATCAATGAAGTTCATATTTTTTTATTTGATAAACTATCAAAAACTGTAGAATAATTTCGTGAAGCTAATTTACAAAATTTAGATTAATCCTTTGAGTGAAATTTGCGAAATTACGTTAAAAAAAACGTGAAAACCAATAGTCTTAAAACATAATAGGTTGTTTATCCTTACGAAACTTCATATATTCATATTATTTAACATGCATTTAAAGAATCTATATTTCTACAATCCTTTATAATGTAGGCCATATATTAGGCAATCCAGTTTGAGTGCATTTAGTAAGAAAACGGTAAGAGATAGCAAAAAATGTTAAATACAAAAGTTGTAGAAAATTAAATTTCAAAGAAGAAATGTTTCGTCAGATTCAAGATCCAATCACCCCCTTAGCCACTATTCATCCAAGAAGGAGCTCCGGCAAACAATCTGTAACGGACCCTCGCTGCCAGTCCGGCTCACCTGCGTCCGGCTCCTCCAGCGATGGCGTTTTCCCTGGTCGGGCTGTGCCTTCTGTCCTCTTGCGGACGTACGTGCGTTGTCAGGATGGGTGGTGGTGAGAAGGTTCATTAAAGAAGTGGTAAACGGGTAGTTGATTTAACATTGTTTATTAAATCAACTCTCTGCTGGTCCCGTACTAAACTAAACTAACTCTAAACGCACATGGCAAAGGCAAGCATAATTCCCCCCATTTATGAGTCTACTCACGGACGCTGTTGCTCTCAGACTGCCTACTGCTTCTCTTGATGCTTCCAACTAACGTCCCCCCCTTACTTTACTCTAAACCTCGATCTCAGCAATATAATAAGCCTGCATCTCTACCTAATCTATTCTATTACTTTATATTAAATTATTATTATTATTAAGTATTACAAGGTGGAGGGTACCTGTCACATCACCCCCCCACGTCACCAGAGTCGGCCCCTTCGACTCCTTTACCACTCTTTCCAACCTATGTCACATGAATGTTTTTTTTTCTCGACCTCCAGAACCTGCCTGGTGTCGGTCTTGACTTTTACAACTTTTTATCAACTATTTGTTATCACCTGACCTGTTTTTTTCTCAGCAACCATTTTAACCTTAAAACAACACCATAGCTCTGCATGATGGTCGGAAAACCTCTCTGGTAAGTGTGGGACGACAACTCTCTACCCCTCAACTTGTATCATCAAAGAAGTTAACATAAATAAAACTCTGCAAGGCCTTTCCATTTTTTCAACAAAAACTGCATTAATTAAGAAACTTTACTAGCTGAGCCGACGTGTAGAGTAGTATGAATTTAATTTAATTGCTTTCTATCTGAATATTTCCATTTTCCCCCTTTTTTTTGCATTTGCCTTCTTAATTGTATTTTAATTAATTCAAAGTATTTTGGTACCTCATTTCAAAATGAGACCATTAAATTTAAAGTTGGTATTAAAATTCTTTTTCTTTATCAAAATCAATTACAAACATCGAAAAGATCAACTTGACGCATATCTCAACTAAACATTTCTTTAACCATTTAAAAACATATGAAAACTTATATCTACGAAGCCAGCAGAGATTACTAAGCTAAAATACATCTAATACTTATTAAATTTTTCAAACATTGTTACATCATTATTTTTATTCCTTTACTGTTATCAATTGTTTATCATCTTGGTTATAATGGTACAGAACAAAAAATTCGCCGCAACACCTATTATATATATATTTTTTTAATTATTTGTATTTCATAAGTTGTATCCATTCATGGTACTTAACTATTTTCCATTCACAAACTACTATATTTTACAAATATCATCATAGTTAAAAAAAAATTTAAGTTACTTTACTCTTCAATTCATTTCTTTAAAAAATATTCGTTATCTTTTTTTTATACGTAAATTTTCTCTAGCAAAACTTTGTTTTTACAAAATTTATCAATGGATTGTTGCTCCAATTGAAAACTGTCTGGAAGGTGGCATCAATATATGCCTTTTCAAAAGATTTTAGTAGTCGTATTAATTCACATAAGTTATCTTACTAAATTTTAACATCTCATAATCCACTTATTACTTACTCCCAAGTTTTATTTATTTTAATCCTTCCAAAAAAACTTTCATAATCCAAGCTAACAATTTGCATTGTTACAAACAAAATTGTATTTGTTTCTTAGAATTATTCAAACATTAAACAAAAATGTACTAAACATTACTTTAAATTTTCTACATTTATTTACCTTAACAACAAAAACAAATTACAAAAAAAAATGATTGTTACCACTGTTATCATTGAATTTACTAATTAATTGCCAAATTCACTTATAAGATCTAATTTCATGTATATCAAATAAACAGAAAAAATTCCATTAAGATTCTACAAGTACTTAATAGTTTCAAAATCAACTTAAAAAAATATTCTAAATTCAAACCATTCCTCTCCCTTATGAAAAACACAGACATCTTTGTCTTGTTGCAAATTTACTTAGCCTTTCAGCATTTTGTGTTAAAAAATTCCAATACTTATTCATTCATAAACTCTATTTAAACATTAAAAAAAATTGACCTAGGTATTACAGACATAAAACATTATAATTCGTGTATTATAAAATGGTACTCATGCAGTGGTGGTTTCCATTCTTATTTTTCGGAAGATATGTTAACATCACTGGAAAGGTATCTTCAGTGTCCACCCAAATAGTCTCATGTTGCATGTAACATTATGTCTGACTCACACTAATTTCTTAAGCTCATTTCATGTTCACACCATTCTTTTTCTATTTAAACAAAAACAGTTATCATTAATATAAATTCTTATAAGTTACAACATATTTTATTTAAAAACAATTCTGTTATTTATTTATAAAAACCGTATCATTTCAAATCAACTTTCTTTACGTGTATAAAAATGTATCATTCTTTTTATTATAATTACTAATTTTCATATTAAAAAAAGGTAATTTTTCTTCAAATTTATTACTTATAGGACAATGAACTGAAACCTTTTGACCAAATTGGGAGTGAAAAAAAAGTTTGCAAGTTTTGAATTGTTATGCAAAAAATCTCTGTTCTATTATTAATGAGTTGAATTGAATTTTAATGACTTTGGATGTTAAATAAACGGAAAATACTTTCGTATAACGTTATTACATAATATTGGGCATAGAATAAGAGATTTTTTTTCAATAAAAATAAAAATATACCGGTATTTTTAAATAAATAACTGACGTTTAGGATAAAAATTAGAACTATAGTCTTTAAAATCAAAGGATATGAGCAGTGCTGTTGGGACTTTGCATAGCTTGAATTGTCATGTAGGGTTCAAAATTGAATTGAGTAGGTTTTGAACACATACTTATATGGCAAGGTAAAGGTGCAACTTCTTCAGGCGGCATCAGTGTCTCAAAGGGTGATCTGAAGGACACAATTGAAATATGGAGTAGAACAGTCCATTTAAAGGGCGAAAATAACAGTATAAATAGTAATTACTTTGTTAAAAATGTGTTAGTAACAAAAATTAAATTTTTAAATAATATTAAATAAGTTTATAAGAGATAGGTAAGCGAGATGTTCGTTAATAACTTTGTATGTATATTTAATTTTGAAATAGTTAGATTATAATAAAAATAAATAATTTTATTTTTGTTGGAAAATGTTGGATTTAAGAAAAAGAAAGTTTTAAAATGTTGAGATAAATAAAAATTGTTACATGGGATTAAAAAATAGATTGAAATGTATTTTGAAAATGAATAAAATGTCAGTTAAGTAAAATAATAATAAAATGTTAGTTTTTTTATTCAACCAGTATCGAAGAAAATGGTTTACGAGTAAAACTGGGGAAGTTAAGATGTATAATAAATAAGAAGTTTAAGAAGTATGGTAAAATAAACTGGTTTTTTAAATAAATAAAATATTTCATAGTTATGAGAAGGCCTAAAACTGAAAAAGCTTAAGTGGAAAAGTAAAAATGTGGTATAGCTGTGACAGAGGGAGATGAAAGGTCACACTTGTAAGGTTAACTAACCCCAGACAGGCTTGGTGGTTTAGCAGTGGTGCTCCAGCTGATGTACTCATACAAGAATAGGTAAATGGTGAAAAATTGAGAGTCGAAGGGACCGACTCTGATTAAGTGGGGGGTGATGTGACGGGTACCCACCAACTTATATGACAATGA
>JAGFPH010011816.1:0-10334 GCA_018207615.1 Philaenus spumarius | reverse complement strand
GCTTTCCAAAGTCTGTGCAAATTTAAATCTCCACTAAGATATTCTTTGTCTCCTGATTTTTTTCTGCTATAATGACTTACATCTGCTGGAATGGATTTTATATGCTGTTTGACTATATCCTTATCACTATCAGTAAATTTGAAATAGGTTTTACCACCTCTTTTATCTTCATAGACAGACTCTCCTTCTTTTTTTCTTTTAATTAATGTAGAAATCTGGTTAGAAGTAATCTGAAAAATTGCCATAAATGTATTTTTACATACCTGTCTGTGTCTACCTGTATTATCAGGTACAGTGTAACAAACCGTATTTTGGCGTCTGCTTTCTGAAGAGTCATTATACATGCCATGGCGACGTCTTGTAACAGGCAATATTTCAATAAGTCCAAGCACATAATTTTTCTGTAGATTCTCATCACATATGGAATAAAACTTTTCAAACAATGAGGTTTTGACTTCTTTTTCAATTCCATTACATTCATATTTACATTTACATTTATCCTGGAACAAATAAAATAACAAAATACATTAGTAAAATGAAGAAAAAACTTGTCTTATTGTACGTTTAGGTAGGCTAGGCCAAATAAAATTGGGAACTTCACAAAAAATTTTCTATAAAGCACATTCAATGCTGAATGATTGTGTTTACTGTACTTTATTGAAATAATGATTAAAATAAGGCTTAGACTTTTTTAGTATTTAGTTTTTCGCAACTTTACTATTCGACCCTAGGCTAACCTATGGCAACAGAAATGCAAGAATAATTTTTTTTAATAGCCTAAAAGGTTTTAACCTATAGTATTTAGTCACAGTATGTTTACCTGTATTCAATATTTACAGTAGAATGTAAAACAACATCGTTGTCTGCAAAAATATCAGTAAAGTTACGCTGGGTTATGATTCAAAAAGTTTATCAATGCTTTTGAAAAGTTATGTATTATTTTATATTCTTGGCAAACGTCCAAATAAATAATATTTACTTAAGGTTAATCTATTTAATTCATAACTAAAATAAACATCATAATATAAAAGTAAACTAACCTCAAATGTAGGTGAAATCTTTGCCTGTATTTCTTTATTTTTATATGTGAGATAAGTTTCTCCTTTCACTCTTTTGTAATGTTGTTCCTTCTTAAAATTGCCCTTCCTCTTTTTAACTTTCTCTGTAGTTCCTGGGTTTTCTTTACTCATAGTTTTTATTATAAATTATATCAAAAGACTGTGACAATAAACAACACAATGCAAAACTGACAGTTGTCCTGTTAGTAATGACAGAATGGCACTTACATTGTTTAGAATTTCCAATGCTTCTGGACTACAGTGACTTGATAGAGACAGTGTGGCCAACGAGCGCTAGCCGCCATATTGTTTCCAACTCAACACGGGTTTATATTAGCGTAGGGACGATTTTTCGCATTTAACTCCAATTTCCGCTTCAAAATTGTTTTTATGCAATTGGATTAATACATTGTCACAACAATTGTCAAGTATAAACCATTTTTTTCGATATATTTTCCTCACTAAATGAATGAATACAGAAAATACCGGCTGGCACTTTTTTACTACTCGTGCACATTATCATTTAAACATTTATATAATCTAATTAAATTTAGTGAAGTAAATACTATGATTATTTTTCTTCATAAGAAAAGTACAAGCAATATTTTTGTGTAGTTGAATTTTTAACAATTATAAACACAATTTGAGTAGTTTAGTACAAATGGAACAAAACTACTAAGGTACATTTAGCCCATTGAAATGTCAAAAGTTGACCCTTTGAAAAATACCTAAAGTTTTTTAAATTATAAATCCAAAATTAGAAAATGTAAAAAATCTGTTTTAAAAGAAACAATTAACAAAATATTTTTTTCCAAAAATACATTTTTGGGAGAAAAATATTAAATTTCGTCAAAATTCAAAAGTTTACGTATTTAAAAAATGTATGAATACTTCAAAATGAAAAATTAGGGTTTCTAAATTATATTATAAAGGACACATATATGCTACCCAAAAATAACTTCAAGTGTAATTTTGTGCGTTGTTTTATATATATTTTGTATTCTAAAAACTAGTAGGCCTATTAGTTTTTCCACGATAACAAAGTTCATAAAAACACAAAATAATATGTTTCCGACAAGGCATAAAATAAAGAATAATATATTCTAAATAGGCCTACACAAAAATATAGTAAACACATTATTTAGTAAGTATACTATACCGTATTGAAAAGAAAAAATATGGCGAGTAGGCGTATTGTAAATTTTACCTTAAAAGGTTAAAAGAAACAAAATATGTTCCAAAAAGGCATACAACGAAGCCTAATTTATTATAAACAAAAATATATTAGGACTACCACATTATTTTGTAAGTAGGCTATTACAGAAAGAATTATGTAGGCCTAGTTATAGTTTTCACGCACTCAAGCAATTAATAATAGGCTACAGTGACAAGAGATAAAAGTAGACTATAATGTAATAAACCATGTACCAAATAAATCTGAAGAATCTCCTGAGTACAATGATATATAATATAACTTAATTATTGCTAAAATAGTACTCCAGGTAGGCTACTCGTTGCCAGAAAGAAGGTTAATGGGAGGAGTGAAAATAATAAATACAATGAAAAATAATTGCGTACATACTTTATTTTAGGTTTACATCACTATTTACATTTTGTCTTCTTAATACTTGTACTTAATACTGTCAAAACCACTAAAAGGGCCAGTTATCTATAGACTGTAATTTCAGTTTTCACTATGTTAACACTAAATTACAACTGAACTATTTAATAAACTTAATAACTAAATCATAAACTAGGAAAAACCATACAAAAAAGCAAGAAAAACAATGAAATAACCGCAGTAATATCACAAAAATAACTAATTCCTATTTAAATAGCATTACAGTATGCAGGAAAATGGAAACAATATGGCGCAGCCAATAGAAAACAAGACGTCCGTTGACCACACTGTCTCTATCTAGTCACTGTATTCTGGACATACATAGAGCACCATCTATGAAATTCATTTTCAACTATTATAACAAAACTGTCACATAGCTGCTTTAGGAAAACATTGGCCTTGGTACATAGATTATTTAGAACTAAAAATTTCAAAAATGAAATTTTGGCACTTAGATGGTTTAGAATTTACATGCTTCAATTATGTTGAATACTTAAATAGGTTCCAATGTATGGAAAACGTGTACATATGTAGAGATGACACCAACACAAGGATATTAAAGGGAAATAATTTAAATCAAAGGGAGATAACGGTAAGTGCACTACTACGGACTTCAATTTCAAACTCCTTTTCATTTGCAATGGTAATATGCCAAAGTAAACATATTCAGCACATGTTTAGGTTACCTGCACATAAAGTGAGCTTTGATTTCGACCATAAAGTGGTATTTTGTCCGTATATGTGCATACATAACAGTCCACATCTCCATCTTGGATTGGCTGCCTATAATAATTTATTATGGACTTGGTTAATCCAGTAATAGTAACAACCTTAAACCGCAACTTCGACTTCTTATAAGTATAATACATCTCTAGAGTCTAAGAAAGTGTGTTATCAAAATGTTGTAAAACGTAATAACGAAAATTTTCTAGAAATAATGCAATAACTAACTGAAAGTAAATGTACGTGACGTCACAATACGTGCAACGAGTAGGGTATTTTACTGCCAATTGTGTCGCCCACGTTTCTCATCTCTCGGGACTAAAGCTATTTGAAAAGCAGAATGTTGTTGGATAGATGGAATGTGTTTCTGAGTTATTTTTTACTTTTTTCAAAATAAATACTTTTACAAAATACAAAATAATAAAGTTTCAAAAATTCGATAACTTGATTGATTTGTATAATATTTTCAAATATAATTTATATGGTTAAATTCTCAGTTTCTTTAACATTATATTGCAAAAAAACGAATTAACACTCTAACCGAAACATGGGTTCTAAACATGAACGGAAACATGCTGTCTCAGAGACACTATTTTGTCTCTAACATAAAAATTATTGCACCTCCTCACGCTGAATTTAAAAGTTGTCTGAGGAAAAAGCAACATATTTTAGAAAAATTATATAATGACCTTTAAATCCTACAATTACATGTCACTTATTTTTAAAATATTGTTTGTATTAAAAATGATGGTAATATCACAACGTAATCCGAAACGTCTGGTCTATGAGACGGGTAGTATAGGGTTGAAAAAGTAAAGCCGCTATTAGCCGTGGACAACCAGTTGAATCCGTGGTTTGGAATTGAATCAAATGGGAGCTATTAGCCGTGAAAGATCGGTTGTACAACTAAACAAAAAGTTGTACAGCTAGTTGACGGCCGGTGTCCGGACCCTTCAACAGCCCTGTCAACCGTTTACGTCTCACCATGGTCGGGGGGCATTGCAGTATATATTGTAGCCTATTAGCCAGACACAACCAGTGCCGGCACTGTTGTACAACTTTGGCGACGCGCGCATGATTTTTGGGCTAAACCAAATTGTCAACAAACATTTTTGTCATTTCAGTCAGTTATTATTAGCGAATTTCCATAGGAAAAATGAGCTATTGCAGTGGCCCGTATGGTAAGACCCAAGGTTGGGAATAGCAAATGAGCACCGATCATGGTTTTGGGGTGTCATTAAAAATCATATATATGTACATATTTGTGCGCACTCTATCGGATGCATTTTACGTCGGATTTGGACCAAATTTGGCACACACATAGGGTTTCTAAGTCGCTTGAACTGGTAGGTTACCCAAAATTGACCGGAGTAGACCAAATTTTTGATAACTTTTTTTGGTACTTTATGTATATATGTGTGCGCATTCTAACGGACGCATTAAACGACCGATTTGGTCCAAATTTGATTCACAGGTTGGCTTTCTAAGTCGCTTGGACGAGTTCGTTAGCCAAAAAGATTTACAGGAAGTAGATCACATTTGTGACCGGAAGTAACATGTATATATGTGTGCGCACTCTAACGGACGCATTTTATGTCCGATTTGGTCCAAATTTGGTACGCAGGTTGGTTTTCTAAGTTGCTTGGACGAGTTCGTTAGCCAAAAAAATTGACCGAAAGTAGACCAAATTTTTGACCGGAAGTAACAATTTTATGAGATTTTTCGTACTAGAATTAATTTTTTTAAAGTTTACTTTAAAAAATAGACATACGAAATAATTCTGCAAATTTTTTTACGCGACCTTATACCCCATCTGGTTCCCCCAAAAACAATCAAAACGTAAAATACCGTAAAAGTACCAGAATTAAATCCACGGCTTTTACCGTGGTAATCGATGGCAATATATTTGGTACATGCTGGCATCACCTTCGTGAGTAGATCAATTTCCCAAATAGTTGTTTGAAACCCAAAAACATATAAATTTAATTTTGGAAATTCGCTCAACTCACGTCAGCGGTTCAGCTGCGTGGTCGAATTATTTGTAAGTGTAGTTGTGTGTTCTCGCAGCTAGTAGTTTTATTATTTATGTTAGTTATTTATAGTGTTTAAAAAATTTACTTTTATCAACACAAAGGTCATCAAATATTGTATAATATAGTCCTTTGATAAGCCTAGATACTAACATAGGATTTTTCCGAAACCTTCTCACTCTTCTCCTTCTCTTTTTCAATAAAAGGTCAAGAAGCAGGAGCTGTGTACTACTCAACGCCATCTTTTTGATTGGGACGATTCCGAATTAAATATGCCTGCGGAGTTGTACAACTGTTTCAGGGAACTTAAAGTTTGCTAGTAAACTAGTGGTCACACTGTTGTACAACAGTTGTACAACTGGTTGGCCACGGATAATAGCGGCCTAAATGTCACTACCACGCCCACTAAACACTAACTGCATGAAAACCAGTTTAGAGGGTGGATAAGGGAGTGGTGAGAAGGTATTGAGAACGACAGCTTATATAGACAAACAGCGTAGCCACTATTGGCTATCAAAATTTCCAATCCGTCTCACAGTGTTAAAAAATAATAATTCGATCTCGCAGTTGAACTGCTGACGTGAGTTGAGTGAATTTGTAAAATTAAAATTATATGTTTTAGGGTTTCAACCAACTATTTGGAAAATTGGTCTGCTCACGAAGGCGCTGATAGCTGCCTGCGTGTACGACATAAATTTGTTTGCACCTCCGCCTCCAGCCACGGCTCACGCGCTGCTTTGTTCCGCTCGAAAAGGAACAGCTCGCTTTGCTGATTGCTCCTTGACCTTACGGATTCGGCTCAGAAACTGCAACACGGTAAAGTCCCACACGTGGATTTGAAGTGGGTGCTTTTATGGTATTTTACCGTTTGATCGATTTTAGGGAAACCAGACGGGTTATACGGTCGTGTAAACAAACTAAATGTTTTGTTATACAAAATCGGACGTACAATACTTGCCGTTGGAGTACGAACATTGTTATACATACGTATCGAGTTGGGATATTAGGATTTTTTTAACTTGTTTATTGAAAAACATAATTTCGTTGTTTCAATCAATTTTAATATGCTCTTAAAATTATTTATAACAATTGATTTTATGTGAATAATATAAATCTAGTTTCACTGAGCGTAAATCTAACTATTAGAACGAGATGTTCACACAGCGAGTCCAGAGTTACGACAGCTGGACAATGGCTCTAAGCTATTGATTATTCAGCTAACTATTCTATCTTACAGTACACCTTTATATAAAACTAGGGGCTCTGCCCCTGGACACTTCGCGTCCCAACCCCGCCTCGGCCTTCGGCCTCAGATGGCTGCTTCGCTTCGCTCGCAGTTGGTAAATTCGCTAAAGAATCTCGTTAATCTTTGGTTCGTTTGTGCATAGGTGACCGAGCACAAATCAGCTGTTTTATTTGGCAGCTGACTCAAGCTCATTAAACATTATCTTCATAAGATTAACATGGGAAATTTGAAGGATTTGTAACGGACCCTCGCTGCCAGTCCGGCTCACCTGCGTCCGGCTCCTCCAGCGATGGCGTTTTCCCTGGTCGGGCTGTGCCTTCTGTCCTCTTGCGGACGTACGTGCGTTGTCAGGATGGGTGGTGGCGAGAAGGTTCATTAAAGAAGGTGACGAAAGACTGTTTTACTTCAGAGCGTTTATTTAAAGTAAAACAATCTATTCCTCTGCTGGTCCGGACTTATAACTAAACTAAACTAAGGTAAAGGCAAGCGAGTCTACATGATGTGATCTGGAGTCTTCTCCAGACCATGGTTACTAACAGACTGCTTTAGGCTTGAACATTTATCTTCAAGCTGGCTCCCCCCTCCTTTAACTATAAACTGTGATGTCAACTATTGTAAGAATGCAAGTTATTATTTAGCACAACCATTATCAACATAGATCCAGTGGTCATTGTCATATAAGTTGGTGGGTACCCGTCACATCACCCCCCACTTAATCAGAGTCGGTCCCTTCGACTCTCAATTTTTCACCATTTACCTATTCTTGTATGAGTACATCAGCTGGAGCACCACTGCTAAACCACCAAGCCTGTCTGGGGTTAGTTAACCTTACAAGTGTGACCTTTCATCTCCCTCTGTCACAGCTATACCACATTTTTACTTTTCCACTTAAGCTTTTTCAGTTTTAGGCCTTCTCATAACTATGAAATATTTTATTTATTTAAAAAACCAGTTTATTTTACCATACTTCTTAAACTTCTTATTTATTATACATCTTAACTTCCCCAGTTTTACTCGTAAACCATTTTCTTCGATACTGGTTGAATAAAAAAACTAACATTTTATTATTATTTTACTTAACTGACATTTTATTCATTTTCAAAATACATTTCAATCTATTTTTTAATCCCATGTAACAATTTTTATTTATCTCAACATTTTAAAACTTTCTTTTTCTTAAATCCAACATTTTCCAACAAAAATAAAATTATTTATTTTTATTATAATCTAACTATTTCAAAATTAAATATACATACAAAGTTATTAACGAACATCTCGCTTACCTATCTCTTATAAACTTATTTAATATTATTTAAAAATTTAATTTTTGTTACTAACACATTTTTAACAAAGTAATTACTATTTATACTGTTATTTTCGCCCTTTAAATGGACTGTTCTACTCCATATTTCAATTGTGTCCTTCAGATCACCCTTTGAGACACTGATGCCGCCTGAAGAAGTTGCACCTTTACCTTGCCATATAAGTATGTGTTCAAAACCTACTCAATTCAATTTTGAACCCTACATGACAATTCAAGCTATGCAAAGTCCCAACAGCACTGCTCATATCCTTTGATTTTAAAGACTATAGTTCTAATTTTTATCCTAAACGTCAGTTATTTATTTAAAAATACCGGTATATTTTTATTTTTATTGAAAAAAAATCTCTTATTCTATGCCCAATATTATGTAATAACGTTATACGAAAGTATTTTCCGTTTATTTAACATCCAAAGTCATTAAAATTCAATTCAACTCATTAATAATAGAACAGAGATTTTTTGCATAACAATTCAAAACTTGCAAACTTTTTTTTCACTCCCAATTTGGTCAAAAGGTTTCAGTTCATTGTCCTATAAGTAATAAATTTGAAGAAAAATTACCTTTTTTTAATATGAAAATTAGTAATTATAATAAAAAGAATGATACATTTTTATACACGTAAAGAAAGTTGATTTGAAATGATACGGTTTTTATAAATAAATAACAGAATTGTTTTTAAATAAAATATGTTGTAACTTATAAGAATTTATATTAATGATAACTGTTTTTGTTTAAATAGAAAAAGAATGGTGTGAACATGAAATGAGCTTAAGAAATTAGTGTGAGTCAGACATAATGTTACATGCAACATGAGACTATTTGGGTGGACACTGAAGATACCTTTCCAGTGATGTTAACATATCTTCCGAAAAATAAGAATGGAAACCACCACTGCATGAGTACCATTTTATAATACACGAATTATAATGTTTTATGTCTGTAATACCTAGGTCAATTTTTTTTAATGTTTAAATAGAGTTTATGAATGAATAAGTATTGGAATTTTTTAACACAAAATGCTGAAAGGCTAAGTAAATTTGCAACAAGACAAAGATGTCTGTGTTTTTCATAAGGGAGAGGAATGGTTTGAATTTAGAATATTTTTTTAAGTTGATTTTGAAACTATTAAGTACTTGTAGAATCTTAATGGAATTTTTTCTGTTTATTTGATATACATGAAATTAGATCTTATAAGTGAATTTGGCAATTAATTAGTAAATTCAATGATAACAGTGGTAACAATCATTTTTTTTTGTAATTTGTTTTTGTTGTTAAGGTAAATAAATGTAGAAAATTTAAAGTAATGTTTAGTACATTTTTGTTTAATGTTTGAATAATTCTAAGAAACAAATACAATTTTGTTTGTAACAATGCAAATTGTTAGCTTGGATTATGAAAGTTTTTTTGGAAGGATTAAAATAAATAAAACTTGGGAGTAAGTAATAAGTGGATTATGAGATGTTAAAATTTAGTAAGATAACTTATGTGAATTAATACGACTACTAAAATCTTTTGAAAAGGCATATATTGATGCCACCTTCCAGACAGTTTTCAATTGGAGCAACAATCCATTGATAAATTTTGTAAAAACAAAGTTTTGCTAGAGAAAATTTACGTATAAAAAAAAGATAACGAATATTTTTTAAAGAAATGAATTGAAGAGTAAAGTAACTTAAATTTTTTTTTAACTATGATGATATTTGTAAAATATAGTAGTTTGTGAATGGAAAATAGTTAAGTACCATGAATGGATACAACTTATGAAATACAAATAATTAAAAAAATATATATATAATAGGTGTTGCGGCGAATTTTTTGTTCTGTACCATTATAACCAAGATGATAAACAATTGATAACAGTAAAGGAATAAAAATAATGATGTAACAATGTTTGAAAAATTTAATAAGTATTAGATGTATTTTAGCTTAGTAATCTCTGCTGGCTTCGTAGATATAAGTTTTCATATGTTTTTAAATGGTTAAAGAAATGTTTAGTTGAGATATGCGTCAAGTTGATCTTTTCGATGTTTGTAATTGATTTTGATAAAGAAAAAGAATTTTAATACCAACTTTAAATTTAATGGTCTCATTTTGAAATGAGGTACCAAAATACTTTGAATTAATTAAAATACAATTAAGAAGGCAAATGCAAAAAAAAGGGGGAAAATGGAAATATTCAGATAGAAAGCAATTAAATTAAATTCATACTACTCTACACGTCGGCTCAGCTAGTAAAGTTTCTTAATTAATGCAGTTTTTGTTGAAAAAATGGAAAGGCCTTGCAGAGTTTTATTTATGTTAACTTCTTTGATGATACAAGTTGAGGGGTAG
>JAGFPH010011815.1:14448-28012 GCA_018207615.1 Philaenus spumarius | reverse complement strand
CTAAAATTTCGAATTTTTTCAAACCCTTTCTTAGTGAGAACCTATAATTCTAGAGGAAGCTACATACCAAATTTCATTCCAATCCATTTGGTAGTTTTGAAGAAGTCGTTTTTTAATAAATTTAATCCTCCCAAACCCTCCTAAAATATCAAATTTTTCAAACCCTTTCTTAGTGAGCACCTATGGCCCTAGAGGAAGCTACATACCAAATTTCATTCAAATCCGTTCGGTATTTTTGAAGAAGTCATTTTTTAATAATTTTTATCCGCCCAAAACCCCCCCTAAAATTTCGAATTTTTTCAAACCCTTTCTTAGTGAGAACCTATGGCCCTAGAGGAAGCTACATACCAAATTTCATTCCAATCCGTTCGGTAGTTTTGAAGAAGTCATTTTTTAATAACATTGATCCCCCCAAAACCCCCCCTAAAATTTCGAATTTTTTGAAACAATTTCTTATTGAGCACTTATGGCCCTAGAGGAAGCTACATACCAAATTTCATTCCAATCCGTTCGGTAGTTTTTGAGAAATCGTGATGAGTGAGTCAGTGAGTCAGTGAGTCAGTGAGTCAGTGAGTCAGTGGGTTTTGGCTTTATATTATATAGATGAAAATCGAGATAAAACAAGAAAAGTTAACAGTAACGAAGCACATGCATTAATCAGAGTAGCTATAAATAATTTCAGGGTTCAATATTACAAAGGTACAACTGACGTCATCGCATATTCTAGAGTTACTATTAAATACGCACTCTAACTGCAAAACGTATAACTAGACTTACCGGCCTTACATAGGGACTAGAGTTTGTTAAGGACTTGTTTCACAATACTGTGTTAATTTCGCAGTAAACGCAATCGTGGCATTGTTATGCAAACAATACATCACTGCAGACAATTTAATCAACAAAATGCTTAAACTGTAAGATTTAATCATCATTAAAAGGTTATATTATCCGAATAACCCATTACAACAAACAAATAGCAGTAATTTTGCTGAATACACTTTGTTTAAGCTACTTACATTATGTACGTACTTTGACGAAATGCAAGCTTGCTAAAATTGCAACATTAAATTACCCTACTACTTCATAGCTACTGAGGCGTGGTGATTTCATAGAGAAGCCGAAGTAAGGGTTGGGAAGTTAGTTTACAGGGTAGACAACCTGTTTAGACTATAAATCGGATAACATTATTTAAATGTTAAAATACATTGAAAATGACATAATTAGTAATGGCTCACAAAAAATGTATTTGGGCATGTTTACAAACTGAAAATATACTGTAGTTGGAGACTGAAAGTTTGTTTCAGTTCAGGTTTTTTTTAGGTTGCACCCTAAAATAATTATTGTGTACAAAAAGGCAATTTTAAATTAACTTAGTCTAATTTACCTAATTTTTACGAATTTCCATTTTTAAATCCTTAAAATATTATAGCTCTTACTTAGCGCAAGTGCGTAACTAACTCGATAAACATACCGTTTTTAGTTATATTGAGTAAGATTGAAGTAATAATTGTTATGTGTTAATTTTTTTAGTTATCATTGAATGTCATTTTACTGTTTAATGAAAACAGTAATTTAGCAATGAGCTAAATAGTTCCAGATGTATTAAGATAAATACAATTGTTTACGTTAGATTTATATTTTATAGTAATTAATTTGTTTGCTATTTTATTTATTATAATCATTTTGGAGTGTACAGTTTCATTTGTTAATGAAAATATAACCAAAACTGCTGTACTATAACCTGCGTGTTTTATTTATTTTCTTTCTCTAGTGATTGTTATAATATTTGTTTGACGTTGTTATGGTTTGCGTGTTTAGTCTAATCTACTTTCAGAATATAAATTAAAAAATAAAATTATTGGGTGTGCTTAAGACTACACATTGAAAGTGATAACTTCTATGACAGATTTATATTTGTATCGGTATTAATATTAGAGGAGAATAAGGGTCAACAAATTACAAAAGTCAATATATCGTCAACAAATATTATATCATACTTTGAAAAACAAATTATTCTTAACTCCTAAAAAATTTAAGTGATTTAAGTACCGGGTGTCTCACGAAGAGGTCCCTATATTTTAATTGATATGACAGACGTATAGAGCGCGCTACAGACTTGAAATTCTACAGTCGTGACTAACACATATGTAAAAGAAATACCCCTAAGTATCAGTTAATTCTGACTGATCAAAACAAAATGGCGGAAAAACAAAAAAAACAACAAAATTAGCAATCTTATTTTAAGGGTAAACCTACTTTTATTTAGAATAGGAACAGCTACAGCTGTTTAGACTATTTTAAATCTATCAGCTGACTATCAGCGTGTATCCACAACAATGAACATATTTGGTAATAAACATTGGCATTTGTTATTAAGTTGCATTGTAAAGTGTCTTTATGTACCATGCCGTTTTCAACAGCAAAAAGTGAAATGTTGTTCCTGGGCTATTGCCTTTGAAAATGATTATGAAGCAATAAGGTGTTTTAGGGAAAGGTACCCAGGTGTAGTTCCACCGTCAAGGAAATCTACTCGTAAGTGGAAGACTATCCTACTAGAAACGGGGTCAATACAAAAAAAAATACCTTAGATCCTCCAACATAGAAAATGAAGAAATCGTATGTGCTGCTTTCATGGAATCTCCAAATACGCCTAATTCAGTAAGAAAGGTGGAATCTGCTACAGGGATACCGAATTCATCTGTCCAAAGGTATGCCAAAAAGAACAAAATCAAACATTATAAAACTCATTTAGTTCACGGACTGCTTGAAGATGATCCTGACAGACGATTGGAATTTTGTTCAAAAATAATTGAAAAGACTGACGTAGATAGCAAATGGCATGAAGGAATCGTGTTTTCAGATGAAGCGACATTTTATCGAACAGGAACTGTAAACAGGCATAATTGTCATTACCATAACACAAAAAATCCACATGTCTTACAAGAATAGAAATTAAAATCAACAGGTATAACAGTTTGGGCTGCTGTTACCAAGGATGGTGTTTTGTCGTATGACATATCCCGACAAACAATGACTGGAGAAAGGTATGCATCAGTTTTAAGCAATCACATAGTTCCTCATCTTTCTCAGCCTGAGATGAAAGACGTTTTTTCCAACAGGATGGAGCTCCTCCGCATTATGCTAATGTGGCCAAAGCAGTTCCTAACCGTTGGATAGGTCGTGGCAGCAGCTTCATGGACTGGCCCCCAAGGTCTCCAGACTTGACAGTTTGTGACTTTTTTCTGTGGGGCTTTTTGAAGGAGAAGGTTTATTGTCATAGCATTGCGACAGACGATGAACTAATGAGGTTGATCGAAGAGGAACTGTTGTTGATACCTCGAGAGTTGTTCAGCAAAGCATATGACTGTTTTCTATTTCGTTGTCATCAGTGCATTGCGATCGATGGACATCAGTTTGAATAAGGTTTATGGATCAAATAGATTTAATTTATTTATGAGTTACTTATATCTTTAATTCCCTAACGTTGTTTAGTGCTTAGTAACATCGTTAAAATTCAATAATTATGTTGTAACACTTAAGCAAATAAAACTATTTTAACGAAAAGGTACTATTTCTTTGATATCCCGCCATTTTGTCCTAATGTGTCAGAATTAACTGATACTCAGATGTATTTCTTTTACATATGTGTATGTTAGGACTGTTGCGTTTCAGGTTTGTAGAGTGTTCGGTGCATCTAATATGTTAATTCAAAAATAGGGACCTCTTCGTGGGACACACGGTATATTTTCAGGTATCAGTAAATCTGCAGAACATTATATTTAATTCATTTTCTCACATTACATTACACATTTTTTTTTGTATTCCATTTTAAAGCGTGTATATAATCTAATTATTATATCAAATTATAAATAATCAATATGAAAATTGACCATATTCCATTTGTTTAATTCAAAATAGAGTAAAGTCTTTACCTTTTACTACAACAAATTTAATATGTTTTAAATGTCTTAAAATTTATAAGAAATTGTAGGAACTTTCAAAATTTTATAAATTGTTAATTATTCAAATTTTTTAAGTATCTTAAAAAAAGTCAGTTTGCCAAAAAAATATTTGATTTCCTTTCTGTCTATCAGATTTAAAAATACGTAATCAAAGATTATAAAATTTACATTTAAAAAGTTACCTAAAATCCTCAAATAATAGTAAATATAATTGTAACTGCCAATATACTTACCGACTTTCTGTATTAATTAATTAAACAAAGAAAATTCAACACTGTTATCTATAATCATGAGTCACTTTCTATGTATATAGTAAATCCCATGAACAGATGTGACGAAATACTTATAACAGAAATTTTTGTACTACTAAAAAATAAGAAAATGATTATAAATTATATTTTTGACTTATTCAAATTAACCGTTAATGTATTCAAATGATACTAAAAGTATTCAAACGGACAAATAAAAACCGTTAAAAAACTCACCGATGAACAATATAGGCTACTCGAAGTTACTATGAGTAAACAGCCTATGTTCTATTAGTTCTGAGTAATCGCAGGCGGCAGCACTCGACAACGTTCCCTGTTGACTGCACCATCATAATATCAAATATTTAAAGCAGAAGACCGTTAGAACACTCGACGATTCAAACTATACTCATACATTAAGCTGATAAGAACGGCTACTTCACTTTGATCTTAGCCAAGAGGCCGAGAAGCGATACTATTACAAGGCACTTTGAGTAACCAGTTAAAACGTTCCTAGTCTGTAATAGCTCAAAGTTTATATGAATTGTAATTTTGTATATCGGTCGCTGTAAAAAAGAGCACAGTTTTCGGTCAATTAGCCTTCAGGATTTGAAACGTTAGTAGCTACTTTTTAACACGGAAGCACGCGCTTACTTGTCTATACATACTATGTATCGCCTATTCCCTCTCCACGCTCTGACTTGTGTCTACGCCAAAAGTTCGTGACGTGATATTTCAGAAACATAGTCAAGCGAAAGTGCCCAACGGGCCAATAGAAGTTATCACTTCAAAAATACGAATTGCCTCGTTCTAGTACACAAATACCATAACAGAAAACATTTTTAAAGCTTATCTTGTATGGTAGCAAACTTAATAGTTTGAATTAAATTTATTTAATTTTATTGCTCAACGTCTTTACTTTAAGAAAATCAGATTTATCCAGACGAATGAGTAGCACAGTGCACGAAAGCCAAACGTGAGCAAATAGATTTGAACCTGCGATACTCAGTTATGGGTTGTAATGGCCCTCGGCAGTTCCCATTTGAAAGAATCTATTCCAAATATATAAAATAGTTTAAAATTGAGCAACCACTTTTGTGAGTTATTTTGTTACCGAACATATGAAGCCACTGAATAGAAATAGTTCCTTCATTTTATGTTTAAAAAATAAATCATCTCTTTATTTTAGTTTAGGTTGGTATGCACATTATTTATGTAATACTTTAACATGGTACCAGAAAACCAAGTACTTATTTTAACTTTCTGAAATATTGAACGTTTTCAAATTTTCTATTCGTATGTCTCAAAGAAACATTAACATTACAAAACAATTATTACAATATTTCTTATACTTGTCAGCACTTCTTTAAAGGATAAAAGAGTTTATTGAATACAAAATTATATAAAAATTGCAAGTTAAAATATTATTTGTCTAAAACTGTTCATTGTATGGATTGCCATTTAAAGAAGGTTTCACGTGTTGATGATTGGTGTGGCATAAACAATATAAAATTCGTTGCGATAGCAGATATGTTGAATCCCGATCTCCAACAATCTATTATCCACAAATCTATTGAAACTTTGTAGACGTAAAGATCTCAAGGATAATGATTATGTTTCTCGTTAAATAGCTTCTTCAATTTATATAAGTGTACGTACGCACGTGAGTAACAATTAGTAAAGCGTATGCGTCGTGTAAAATAACTATCAGTTAAAATACATATGTAACGTTTAACAGCTGTCAGAAATAAACCCACTTCAGTAATATAACAGCTGGTTTTGCTCTTCATCGCTAACACAATAACAAAACCTAACCTAGATTAGATGTGGCAGAGTCACCATATAAAGATTTCCGCATCAACGAGACTCTCCAAAAAGTTAATGTTTGGTGCGGTTTGATGTAAGATTGAATGATTGGTCCTTTCATTTTTGTAGAACGAAGAATAAACGGGAACGTATACTATGACGTGTTAACAGAGTATGTCTTTTCTCAAGTGTAAGATATTGAGGTGGAAAAGGGCTTGTGTTTTTACAACAAGATGGCGCCCCACTTTATTACAGAAACAGTGTGCGTGCGGCTTTGGCCACTCGCTTTCCGGGAAGTTGGATAGGCAGGGCTAGACTTTTCCTTTTGGGGTTACATTAAAAATGTTTTTTGTGCTGAAAATATCCGTGACATCAACCATCTACGGGAAAGACTCATCGCGGCGGCTGAGATAGTTACTCCTGCTATGTTGGTCATTGGCAGCTCCTTGTAAGGTTGTTTGGTTGCACAACCCCCAAGAAAGAAAACAAATAATTAATCACATTAATATTTCTTTAAATATCATTGCATTATCAATATCCACCTCATTTCAATCCAAAGTTTACGGCCAAGAATGTACCCATACGGTTGAAAAGCGAAGAACATCTACCCAACCTTCGCGCGCAGCGTCTGGGAACGCACTGCTTCTGCAACCAGAGCCAAATGCAGTTATTAGCATTGAAACTGGTGGGGGATTTGTAACTAATGAGTTGCTATGGCAACTCACATAAAGCCTTCAGGTGCACAAAAGTTCTGCAACACGCCACCAGGACGCTAGGTTTTTGCCCGCCAGAATGCCTTGATGTTCATGTTTCATATTTCATGTTTTGTTTAGTGAATAATGCAGGACATATTGAGGCTATGTGTTGTTAGTTTTGTTCTCGTATTTTGGCTAGCTGTGTTTAGTGTTTATTTGTTTTAGATTGTGTTAATATATTTTAGTGTGTATGTCTTTAGTCTGTATCCCATTACAATATTGCTTTTTACATTATTCTTCATAAGTTGTAGCAATTTGAGTGGGCATAGACAGATAGTGTAGTGTGTAGTGTTGATTAGACGCCAATCAAAAGCTGTTAATATTATTTTCATAATTAATATTCGTGCCATTCGTGATTTGACTATAGTTTTAATGATAGGCCACAACCTATTACCAAAATGTTTGAACCCATTATCCCAAAGCTATTTTCAAACATCCATACAATTCAAATAATAGTTTTTCAACAAAAAAGGATAATAGGCAAAGCTCCTAAATAGGATATGGGGCGAGTTCATAAATCCGATTATGTTAATGCTATGTTAAGGTTATGATTATTATAAAATTAAAATTCTATTAAATTTGCCCTTCTGAAGAACAGACGAAAGGACTTTCTTTTTAAATGAGGTTAGTGATATTTAAACATATAATGTGCCTGAATTCTATGTTTATTCAAGCATGATTTAAATTGTTATTTTCAGTTTATTTACTATTTTAGTGAAGGATAGTAATACCTTCAACTGAAAGCTAAAAATATTTCACTTGATTCACTTGTACGTAATGGTAACAAAACCATTTTAATGGATTTAAGTTAAAAATGTTGATGTAATTAAAACAAAAACGTATAATTCCACGTGTAATTCCTCATCTAAAATAATGTGTTAAATTGCGTTCATATTCCATACCCCCCAGAAATTCTCTCCAAATAATTGCAATCACCAAGTTAATAACGCACCAGCCGCCACTGATGTTGGTGAATACCTGGCGAAACGTGGAATATCGTGTTTAGGGCAACACACGGATCCCACGTTGAAGTTTACTAACGTTAAACAGAAACTTAAAGGTATTCTCTTTGATTTTATGTTCTCGTTAATATAGTTTTTCCTTAATTTCACCATTAATTGTATACATCTAGGGAATTATTTTTCAAACACCCTGTACTTTAGGGTTAATTTTACAAATTCAGTCAAAACAAACCCTTATAATGTGTTGATGTTGGTTGTTTTTGTCTATCAGTTATACAACTAATGTAGTGTACAAATGCCTATGCTATAATATGATCAACTTTGAGGTAAGAAATCGCTGAAAGTGTGTTTTTTTACAATCATTGTTGTATGGGCCTACTCCATTTTTGGCTGCCTAAAAGACAAACTAGGCCTACAATCACTTTCTTAGACTATTGGCCTCAATTGTTGTTATTTTTAATAGACTCCTAAAGGTGTAAGATTCTGTTAATTTTTACATTTAGGCTGTTGTCGGTGAAAACTTAAGTGAATTTTAAAGTCACCATTATTATAGTTTTTCCTTAACGACTGTATTAAAATGTCCAGACTTAAAATCGATTAAAAAAGGTAATTGTGGTTTAAAATGTTTGATATTTTGGTTTGTTTTCCAAAATATATTTCATGTTTTGAGTAAAATGTTTAATTGTAGACTCTGTACATTTACCATGTTCTAAGTCAATAAATTCATAGGCATATGCACAATTCGATATAGTTTGTTGTTTGTAGGCCTAAGCAGTTTCTTCTGAAGTACGAAGCAAAAAATTTAGTTTTTTATCCTGTTTTCAACTACTTCTAACCTCAAAAGCAAGTCTTGTAGACTACATCGGTTCTGTAAACACATTGAACCTTATATTTTGAAGTTATATTTCTCCACTTATGTGTCGAAATAATATGCACGTATTTTTCAATTGACGTTACTAGTTGTTAAGTACTATAAATAATTAGAGACGGGCCATAGGCCTAGTTGCATTATTGGAATTAGATACATGGCTAAATATCTAGTTTTGATTTCAATACTTATCTCATTATACTGTGATAGCATGACAATAATTACTGTAATGCCCTATTAAAATGATGCAACCAATTTATAACTTACACTAGCAGATTTGATCTCATCATCAAAATGTTATGTTATATGAATAAACCATTACCTTAACATAAAAGCAGAAATTCCGTCGAAAACACAATGGTTAAACTCGATTTGTGTACTTTAACAAATACGTAATAAATTGCGAAAATGGTCGCAGTCACCTTCTGCTTCATAGCTACTGCGACTTAGTCCATTGCACTTTACACGAGTCAGATGAAGTCAAAGCAATTATTGGGTAGTTAAATATAATCTATACTTAAATAAACGGTACCAGATAACTGCCACATACGTTCTCCCAGTTGAAACTTTATACCTTCCCAAGTGTAGCATAGGAGGTTGTTATATAGAATTGCAAAAGTAGGACATACCATGGAAAATATTAGATGCATGTAACACACATCCATATTATATTATTATTGTTATTATTATTAAAACCATTCTATCGATTTCGAACAAATTTGCACCAAACATGACAATTAGGCCTGTATAGATGCACGAAAAAGTTTTTTGCATATGGTAGGGTACATTAATGGCTACTAATAAGCCATATTTTATCAAAATCGTTCGAGCCGTTTTCGAGAAATTTAGATTTTTCTCGTTTTTTGTCAATTTTTGGAGGTTAAAACCACTTAAAAATAAAAAATTTGAAAAAATGAGAAAATCACCTGGAGATATTCCAGAACTACACCTAAATACCAAATTTCATCAAAATTGGACAGTTGGTATGATCTCCAACTCTGTACACATCCTTAAAGACACACGGACACACGGACAGACATCACCAAAAAAAATCTTTTTGAGATTCAAGGAACACCAAAACAAATAATTACACTAAAAATATTTATGGGTTCAGGGAGCACCAACACAGATAATTCCACTAAAAAATTTTTGGGGGTTCAGGGAGCTCCATAACAGATAATTCCACTACAAATTCAAATTCGAAAATTTTGACGAAAACAATACTTTCTCCATATACTACGTATAGAGGGGAGAAAGTAAAAACGAACGAAGACATTTTGACACAAGGATTTCCAATTGGTTTACCTTAAAAGTACTGCTTGTAACATATTTAAAATTAGAGAATTTCCATATTTTAAATTTACAGAGCAAATCTTTGTTTTCTCGTTCAAGTACGATCCTGCTACATTAGATTTAACATAACTGTATATCCAACTGTGTATTATTTACACCACATTTACTCAGAGAGCCCACTTCCATACTAAAAGTATGAAAGAAACATCTGTAAATCAACAGACGTTGCCAAATTCAGAGCTACTACAACTACGAAGAGTTGCCAAGTCAACAGTAATGGAGTGGAGGAATGACAGTTGTTTTTTACACAAATGCGTCAAACTTTACTTTTTCTAATTTAACTTCTGTATAGAGTGTCTTTTATCTGGTTCTAGATCCTTTAATCTACCATTCTTCCATCGAATGTAGAAATCCAGTTTTTACTACACCTTAAAGCATTTTACTTTCTCCCCCTATACCATAGTGCATAGTATATGGAGAAAGTATTGTTTTCGTCAAAATTTTCGAGTTTGAGTTTTTGGTGGAAATATCCGTTTTGGGTCCCCCTGAACCTAAAAAAGTGGTTTTCGGAGTGATGTCTGTGTGTGTGTGTCTGTGTGTCTGTGTGGATGTTATCAGACCTAGAGCCTAAACCAGTCGTCCGATTTTGATGAAATTTGGTATAGAGGTACTAATCCACGGTATCTCCAGGCTTTTTTTTCATTTTTGTGAATTTTTAATTTTTAAGGGTAATTTTCCCATAAAAACCCTTAAAATAATGGAAAAATCACTTTTTCTCAAAAACGGCTCTAACGATTTTGATTAAAATTTTATAGTTTATTAGGGACCTATAGTACTATAAACTGTAAAATTTTAATCAAAATCGTTTTAGCCGTTTTTGAGAAAAGTTGGTTTTTCCATTATTTTATGGATTTTTATGGGAAAACAACTTTAAAACAAAATCACCTCTCCTACCCCACCCTACAAGTCACCGTGACGTTTAATAATTTAAATATGTTTGTGAGAAAGTATGTGCCAGTTCCTGGTACCGTTTATTTTTTTAATATAGTCAAATTCAGAAAGTAAAGAAGTCAATCAATATGTCCAGTATTTTGTTAAATAACACATAGTGGATTATAAATACAGTCACTGTCAGTTTAAGACAATTGATATATCAATAACGTTTTTGGTTTTCAAAATATTGTCTTTTGTTTTAAGTTATAACTTATAAGTTTTATAGATGTAACTGAGAAACATTGCTAAATAAGTTTAATCAATATCAGCTGTTAGATATAAGTGGCAGTATAAAAAGACAACACATGTTTGGTCGCGATATAATTAACTAAACAATGATTTAAAACCATTAATTAAATTAAAATTAGTTTATTACCTTATATGGTCCGTCGAAATATTTGTTTTTTTTCAAATTACCTTATTTGACACATCTATGATGTCATCGTCAGATCTTCCAACACAGTCATAATAAATAAATACACGTAACACACACTACAAAAATACCTAAACAAAAACGTTATACAAGTTTTTAACTTTACACGGAAACGGTGATCACCATGCATGGTTCACTGTGGAAGTTAAGTGCACCCTGCTAAAGAAGGTGGTCTCCACTCATAATGTTTGTGTTCAATAAGTCAACATGATCCACTGGTGTTTGGATTGATATGAATGTGTTGAATGTGGCATTTGAACTATGGTAAGTCCAAACATGTTTAAATTAACTAAACAAATCAAAAGATAGGAAGTAATTACGAATTTAGCTTAATTTGTGAACTAACTTAAAAATAAATAACTGTTTCATTATTCTATAATGTTTGGAGACAAGCACGAGTAATTTGCAGTAAGCACAAAATTAAATTACTGGAATTGACAAATAGCCGAGTAAAGTCAAATATTTCCGCCATCTAGTTCAATGTTAAATGTTGTGTATCATTTAAACCCTACAACTGACACTGTTGAAGCTAAAATTGTCCAGCCCGTTTTTAGCGTTTTTAAAGCATATTATTTTTAAATATTAGCCAAAAATAGTAAATGAACCCCAATCCAAAAGTGTTCAGTAGCTTTTTTGTAGAAGACACTTCAAAGAATTCAAACATACTACTAAAAATTAGTTTCTTTTTAAATTGTAAAAGTTGTTAGCTTAGAAAAAAAAATGTTCAGAAACGGAAGGAAAAAGTACAAATTTATGCCTACATAAAAAATAATAAACATTTTTGTAATTTTTTTCAAAACACAAAAAAGTTTTATAATTTAGTTCTAAATAGAAATATGTAAACATTTATTTCAATTTTACAATTTTTTAGTTCAAAATAACACTTTGAACGTTTTTACTACATAACCTGCAAATCATGACTAATTTCAAAGTGGCTAGGCCTAAACATTTGTTACTTCAAAAAATGTTTTTTTTTATACCAAAAATTCGAGAATAAAATGTAGAATCGAATAGAATTCTACCCAGTTTCAAATAACTTTACATTTTGCAATGAAAAATGAAAAATATCAAATCTTATTTCTTCACTTACCGTTTTATTAGAACACTATCATAAGCCTAATTTCACTCAAACACAATCTACACTTATTTATTTATAACTAAAACACAATATAACACTATTTTATAAACTACAAACACTTTCAATTCACTAAAATATCAAGACGAATAAAACTTACAGTAAACGCTTTGAGATCAGAGTGTAAAATGGTTATAGAACGTTTCATTTACATCACGTCTGTGCCAACTAAATATCACCTAAATTATTTGAACTGAATAAACATCTTATGAATAAATCGATTTCTGATAGTAAAAATCGATTTACAAAATGCTTGCTTGTTGGCCGAATCGTTAACCAATGACATGCCTTTATTGTAAATTCGATACCTCGAAACCAAATATAGCCACACCTGATATCTAAAACTGCTTGAACGATAAAAGTCTGATGAATCCAATGCTGTGATGATCTTTGTGATAATTGACAACTGTGAGGAAAATGACGAAGTTTTACGTCCTCGCGATTTCGCACCGAGAACAGCTGTTTGACATTCTACAATTTTGAAACGATGAGTACATATGTAAATATACGTTTTACGAAAAAGTTTTAAATACAAACATTAAAGTTTAATCCATTTCCTTTCCAATGGTGACGGTTTTATTACGATTGGATGATTTTAAGTGAAATAATTAATCGAAAATACAAATGGATGCAAATTCTCGCTAATTGTCGAAATGGCTGCATCTTGCGCCTGAGAGAACGTCACTTTGGGCATTCTGGCACTGTGAGGGTTTTAAAATAATATATTAGGTACATTACAAAAAACGGCAAAAGAAAATGTATATTTTTCTAATTATTCACGTTATTTTATATTAAAATAAACAATTCATTTAAAATAATATGTACTTTCACTCCGTTCAGTTTTAGTCTGCTTTCAAGTATAATATACTACTCTGCTTACCATATAGTATTATTTCTACTACAATAAAATCACTTAGAAGGAACAGTGATGTTCAAATGGAAAATATCTTCAAAATTGTAAAAGATATTTGTGTCTTAAGGAAATAAAGTATCACTTTGAAACGTAATGTTACCGCAAGAGATGTAATTTTCTTGAGGGCGAATAAAATACTTTCTTACCGTACGACACTCAAAATTTGTTCAGTTTTAGTAAATAATTTGCATTTTAC
>JAGFPH010011814.1:0-25854 GCA_018207615.1 Philaenus spumarius | reverse complement strand
AAAAGTTATGGCAGTTCAAAATTTCCAAAAATAGTGTTTATCAAACTTTCATCATACTTTTGAGCGGGAAGTTACAGGGATGGCCTTTAGGGTCAACCGTTTTCCAAAAATGTTTTCTATGTATGAGCCTACAGTCATAAATTTGATTAGTTTATTAAGATTTCCTATAGGAAATCAATTGTTACAGTTTCATCATATCGGTTCTATGGCAAACAGGAATTTTACAATTTTGCGGTAATACAGGGCCAGGATAAAACAACAATATTATATTAGTCCTGTAATATATTACAAACTGTAACACAGCGAATATATGCATGGTGTTTCGAAATAATTATCGGGGTTTAAGGCTTTTTATTATTTATTACATTTAACTTACAGTATAAATAATACACAAAATGAAAAAGCTACTCAAACAGTTTTCTTGATACACCCGTGCACATGTACTGTTACCTCTGACTTTCGTAAGAAAGTGCTAGTAGCAAAGATTTTTGGATCGGGTCGTCTTCAGTGATGAATCGACATTTCACTCAAGTGGACACTCATAACGTGCGCATCTGGGGTCAGCGAATCACCACGATATGGTACAGTTGCAACGATAACAAATGAAATGTTTTTGCTCCATATCCCAGAGGAAAGTTTATGGGCCTTTCTTTTTTGTTGAAGCAACCTGTAACCTTGATGCGCTACAACTATGCTTGTTTCTCAATTGGAAGAAGCTGAAATACAAAACTTTATGTGATAGCAAGACTTGGTATAACTGGTATAACTTGGTAACTCATTTCGTGACAGGTTAAACGACGTTGTAGCCGACCACTGGATTGGCCGATAGGGTCCGGATGACAGAGTTTATTTCGCACGTCCTCTAAGTCCACCCGATCTGCCTCCATGCAATGTTTTACCTTTGGAGTTCATAAAGGATCGTATGCTTGTGCCTCTACTACCAGCTAACCTTACAGTATTGAAGCAGTTGTTGCGACAACTTCTCCAGTCACACCGAACATGGTTTGGTAGGAATTTGGCTATTGACGCGATGTGTGCCGTGTGACGAATTGTGCTCACACGTTTGAAAAAACCTTTTTTGAGTTACTCTTTATTTTGATGTATTATTTATAATTGTAAATTAAATGTAATAAATACTAAAAAGCGTTAAAACTATGATATTCACTTTGAAACACCATCGTATAACTTTCTTGACCGATTGAAGCGAGGTCTCCGTTTTAGCTCGACCGTTCGGCATTTCGTCTGTGTGTCTGTCTGTCAGTCTCACGATTACGGCCAAACGCCTTGACCGATTTTGATGATATTTTGCATGAATGTTCCTTATTCTTAGGCCGAGCGATGTATATATACGGGTTTTATCCATTTTTTATTTTTAACCCCTTAAATTAAATAAAAAAATGGCGGCCGGACCGTTTATCTCAGTGTAATTTTTTTTCCAAAGCCAGTTTGTGGCTTAACCGTAAGTCGAATTTAAAAATAATAACATTTACCGGGTAGCAAATTTGAATTTCAACAAAATTGTATTCTTGATTTTTTCCGCATCTCTAACTTTAAGCTCACAAAATGGACGTAATTTCAAATTTGTTAAAAATCGTTTTTGTATTTTAATCATGTTTTTATACGTTTATTCTAAACCAATTCAAAAGTGTTCCGTAGCTTTTTTGTAGATAAAGGTTCAAAGAATTCATATATGCCAGTAAAAAAATGATTGGAAATAAAATTAACAAAGCTATTAACTTAAGAAACAAGCATGTTCAGTAACGAAAGGAACAAGTTCAACTTTAGGCCTACATAAAAAGTAGTAAAAATGTTTTGTAATTTTTTTTATAAATATAAAAAAGTTTCGTAATTTAGTTCTAAATAGAACTGCATAAAAATATTGATCAATTTCAAATTTCTTATTTTGAAAACACCAGTTTTTATGTTCCTTACTACAAGACTGCTAACAAAACTAGGCCTATTTTCAATAGACATTTAGGAATATATCCTTTGCCCAAAAATGGCATATTATTGTTAGAAAGTGTATAGAATAAATCAACGAATTGAACTGTATACTTGTAAATTATTATTTCATAAAAGTATTTGACTTAGCTTTCTTGAATTACGAAATGAGATGAAACAAATGAAACCTAGCGGCGATAAAGGACATGCACAAAATGACCGTTGGACAGCATGGGAAGTGTTTCTTACGTGGGTTGAGATCACTATCACGACGATTTAACATCGTTTGTTTTCATCATTTCTAATATTGGAATATGATATGGAACTGTAAATACATTGTTAAATTTTAGTTATTTAAGTATGTAAATACTTAGCGATATTTTTAGCTACCTTACGCATTATTAACTTAATAAAACACAATGCCCCCTAAAAGAAAATCTTTAGCAGTTAAAGCTCAAGAAAAGAAAAAAAGAACGAGAACTAGAAACCCCGGAAACGCGGGAATTGCAAAATAATATTTCACTGGCTAAACCTTCTGCTTACTTCTTTACTGGCACACTATTTTTTAACCTAAGCTCAAAACCACATTTGTTATTTCAACGAGCTAGGTCTACTGTTCACAGAACTACTAGTAACCAAACTGCTTCTCTTGTACTTGTAGACCACTGTTCTAAAGGGTTAATTTGTCATTTTGTCTGCGTAAGTTTGATTTCATTCTACACATTTCCATTAACAAACTAATCATTCTATTACTTAAGATAAGGAAATAAAACAAAACATATCCAGTACAAACAGCTCCCGGAAGACTACACAACGTTAACAACTAACACGAGAACAGTAAACATTCAACATATCCTTGCCGTTTCAGCTTTGCTGGGTTAATTAATAACTACAGATATAAATCACGACAAAGACGGTTTATTTAAGTAAAACAAGGAACAAATTAAAGGGAGGGACATCCCCCCTCTAGGGACTACTTTACCTCGCGCCACCACAAACATTGTTCTTGCTCTGATCTCTGGCGTTACCGTGCATTGGATCTCCCTTGCCCTCTAATCTTACCGTGTCGATATTGATTTAATAATGACTATAACTTACGTTTAAACATAGTAAAATACGTGCAAGATTTACAAAATAGGGCTCTGGTGATGCAAATGCAAACTAAAAAATCCATAATTTGTTCATAATTTTTACATTTTTAGTGAATTTCCATAGGAAAAATTAACTATTTCAGTGGCCCCTATGGTAAGATCCAAGGTCGCGAGTAGCAAATGAGCACCGATCATGGTCGCCGGAACACGTTTTGGAGTGTCATTAAAAATCATATATATTTATATGTATGTATATATGTGTTTGCACTCTAGCGGCCGCTTTTAAAGTCCGATTTGGTTCAAATTTGGTACACATGTTGGTCGTCTACGTCGTTCGGACGAGTTCGTTAGCCAAAAAAATTCAAAAAATTGGAAGCACGTTTTTTGATTGGAAGTAACAACTTTTTGATATTTTTCCTACGAGAATGAATTTGTTTTTGAGTTTTTTCTACAAATATAAATTTAGGATGTTATTCTGCACATTTTTTTTTACGCGACGTTATAGCTCGCTTGGTTTCCCCAAAATCGATCAAAACGTAAAATACTATAGAAGTACCCGGTTCAATGCCATGTGGTGGATTCTACCGTGGGGTTGGCGTGCGAAGCACGCAATGCATTGTATGTTGAAGATAATCCCAATACGGGGGTTGGCGTACGAAGCACGCAACGTTTTCTGTGTTGAAGATACTCCCAATATGCGTAATGGCGTGCGAACCATTTTGCAGCTATTCAGCACCGTCATGAATAGACCTATTACCTAAATTTTTGGTTGAAACCCTAAAATATAGGCCTATAAACTTAATTTTTGAAATTTGCTCAACTCACGTCAGCAGTTCAGCTGCGTGGTCGAATTATTTTAATAGAATGTTTTACGGAAATTGTGATTGATTACTGTCCGCGAGGCACGAGATGGTCCCTGGGTTCTTGCCTAGATTTAGTTTGAAGGCGCTTGTAGCAATGTGCCACGCACGCCAGTCTCTAGTACAGAGCCGCCGTGAATGTCCGTCCGCAGCATCGTTATTTATTTGACGAATGCTATTTAAAATCGAAAGTGGTACAAAATAGGAATCCTTCAGTGTTTTTTTTTAATATATATAAAAAATAACAGTATTAGTATCAATTATTGGAAATATGTATGCAATTACTGCTGTGAAAGAATAATATATATATACTGTTCGTATGTACGTTTACTTAATTATATTAAATGGATTTTAATAGATTAACAAATAACAGCTTAAAAGTTATTATAATTCCGATTAGTAGTGTTGAAATAATAATAATAATATGTATTTAAAAAACACGGTAACAGTTTGGCATAGTAAAACGGTTTCCCCACTTCCGCACTGTTTTTCTTTTTCATTGTTAGTGCCAAACGGCAAACGCTAGTGGTAATACAGGCAGTCTTTGGTGTGTGATACTTCCTCTGTCTTTGTCTGGGTTTGTCTATTTTTATAACTTAAGTCATATCAAGCTTTCGTTCGCTGTCAGTGCATTGTGTTGTGTACCTCTTCTAGCAATCGTATTTGCTGTTATAAATAAACTTCCTCTATAAAAAATATGTTAAATAGGTATAAATTTACCTGTACACGTCTTTTTTCAATCCTTATTATGTTGTTTGATGTGACGACTGCAGTTTCAGGTTTTACCCCATCTTCTGGTCACACTAATTTGTACACCACAAAAATATACAGTTAGATAAAACTATTTCTCTCACTAGTGAGATCGTCGTAAAACACATTCAACAAAAGACGAAAACACAAAACACAAAAAAAGCACAAACAAATGTCACTAATTATATACATCATGCCCGGGCGAAGGTAGGTCACCTACTGAACTTTATTTGGCTTTGGTTCGGGAACTGGAGTTTTAGCATGTTGTGGTAGGCAAACGGAAGTCTACTTTTTTATTTTAGTTTATTATTCTCCACTTTAATCAATGTGTCAAACAGTATGTTGGATGGGAATGACACTTATTTTGTTATTATACTTCAATCCGGGAGCTTACATAATGAAATTCCTGTATAAACTTACATCCATACAAAATATTTTACAGTAACTTAAATTTGGTTAATATTATTGTACTTTATAGCTTTTTGATTTTTAGAACCTCCTGTAGCTGTGTATTTTTAAACTTAATTTACTCAATTTATTTATACGTGGTATGATATTTAAAGCGCCTGTATTAGGTACACGTTTTTCATTTATTGTATTGTTTGTGCTGATTTTGGTGGAAATTTAGTCAATAGAATTAATTTGAAAAAAATCGGTTGTTTTAATTACTAAAATCCACTTTAACATAAACCACATGATAAATATCAATACTAAGAGATACGTTCTATTTTCCGCTATCGCATCAGTGCATCAATAGTCCCCGTTACTCGCCTTTGCGCCTGCTAAACACGCGATACCGTGTGAGGACATATCTCACATAGATACGGCCAAGCTCAGGGACCATCTCGTGCCTCGCGGACAGTAGGTCAGAGGCCTTAGAGCTAAGTTGGGTGGTGGGGGGGATGTTATAGATGTGACCTGTACATAATGTAAGTTAAGTCATATATCGAAATAGTCAAGCAATATCCCAACATTTTGTCTACATAATCAATAATTGTTTTCATAATTATTTAACAGGAATTTTAAATACTTTTGTAGGATTTTTAAACATAAAAAGTAGCATAAAATATTCTCTGAAAAGACCTCTACGTGTTAATGAAAGTTTCGTCAAAATCGGTTCAGCCATTCCGGAGATTAGCACGGACAAACATATAGACAGGCAGACAGACAAATATTTATAAATGTGTGTTTAGGTTTTGGTAATGTGTGATAACCATATTAGCTTAGAAAAAAACTTATATTTTTAAATCACAGACAGAGACTTCAATTTTATTTATATGAATAGATTCTGTACATTTAATAAGGTAAGAAAAGTCTTGAAGGCATAAATTACTCAAAGAGTAAGTTTAGAATTCAACAGCTACTCAGTACGGCTGAAAACGATATTTACAGACAAGTTTGGAAATTGACTTTAATTTTTGCACGTAACAAAATGATAGGAAGCTTGAATTTTGAGGAGATATAAAAATCACACAGATGCACACTGTAAAATCATTTTAGCATGTTATAGATTTAACTATAGAGAGACTAGATTTAAGAAAACAATCAAAATACAGATTATACTGTAGAGTGTAGATAGTAAATGTTCAACCAGTTTAGTTAGGTTTGAACCAATTATTAATTTAATGCAAATTTAAAATAGTTTGTGTCTAATTTAATTTAAATAGCAAAATGAAAGCTTTTGGAGTAAACATAACTTTTTAACAAGATCGGAACCAAAATGGCGGACTATTTAGTGGTTATTTTTAAGTTGTTTTTTTACATTATCACGTCGAGGTCAGAGTAGCTCAGTACGTACAGGCAGTCGTCCAGTCTATTAAGATTGATTTGCATTATTCGCTACTTCTTCATCTTTTGTCGATATTCTTATACCAACAATTGAATGGCCGTCTGTGATGCCGACGTTTATTGTTCTCCTTTCGTATTTTCTTTGCCAAAACAAACAAAAAGATATGATAAATGCAAATTATCCCCTCATAGACAAATAATTTACTAATAACATCGCAGCTGTCTTCCATTCGACAAACAAACAACCCTTTAAAACCAACAAATCTGTTACAGTAGGCCGCCATTTTCTTTGATTAAGACGTCTTCCAATGAACTGCGAATGATTCACGTCAAAGTGCTCGGAATTATTAAATATTTGTACAAGAGACAAATAAATATCCTTTTTCCTACATGAAACAAACAACAGTACTGTCAAGTGCTACCCCTGGAAGCCCAGGGGGCACTCCAGGGTGGCAAGGGTAGGACATCCCCCTTCCACTTGAAACACCCGGACACTTCAGTTTGCAGTTTGAAATTAGTACGTCATTTCAACCCCACCAGCGCAGCGTCTGTTGACCCCCTTTAAGACTGTGTACAGTCGGAACGAAAAATATTCAGATTTTATGAGTATGTCTTGAAGTCATAATAAGGGCGAGTAGTGTAGTTGTGAGGAGTTAGTAAATATTTATCTCAAACCTTATTTTTTAGTAATATTTATTGTTTCATACAGGCCAATAACTCCCTCAAATTAAACAACATAAAAGAACGTGGTAAATTTTAAGTATCAAGGATGTAATACACCATGTGTGCAAGCAATAATTACTTTTGAAACGTTTATTCAAACAAATAAGCCCTTCTTATGTTTCAATTTTTGAAATTTTTAATTTTATAAATCAAATTTGATCTGAGTTTTAGTCAGTAAACACTAATAATTTCGTACTTTATACATGATGCCCAAGTTTAAATTTGTTTCAAAAAGGTGTTTGCCAAAAGCTTTCCTTGGTTTTTATCAAAACGATTAAAACAATTTCGTAAAACGAACTTCGTAAATAAGGGCGGTTTATTTACTATTTCACGTCAAAAAGGTACGCAAAATGTCCCAATGTTTTGAAACTTGCTAAATCGACTCTTTTATGCAGAACCACATTCTAACAAGACACAGTTGAAATTATCCCACTTTTGACTCATGGACGAGATGCTATAGCTACACTGAAATGAAATACATGATGATAAATGGCTAACATCGACAGTGTTCCATACAATCACGCGTTACAAATGTATTGTCGCGGCACGGAGTGACTGCACTATAGTGTAGTCTGCCGGTTGTAGGGTTAAAGAGGTCTGCACCACTCAGAGGAAGCCTTCCCCCCCCGCGTGTTCCAACATGTCATATTGATGAGTGATTACCATAATTATCGTAGAACTGATAGTAATTGATAATAAGAGGGCTAAAACGAAGGTTTTGTGCCAATTTTTGCCATTTTGAGAAAATCTCTCTAACTTTGATCGGCTGTATCTCGGTTAATATTAGATTTAAGAAGAAGTTTAAGGATACAAAATTGTAGAAAATTTACTGTTCTACAACTTTAAAAATAAATGTTTTGGTCTAAAACCGCTTAGTTTAGAAGTTATAAGCGAAAAACCGACAAAAGTCCGAAAATTTTGAAGTTTTTCGGCCCTGACTTCAGCACCCTTTGGAATCAATATCAATTATATATTCTTTAACTAATTCTTGGTTATTATTAATTGATTTAAACAACCTGATCTATGTTTATTGAGGTTCAAGATTATGGGTTGGCAGTAAATACAGTAGTAGGGTGATAACCTGCCACGATAACATTGAAATAACTACACTTCATAAAAAGAGGAACTTGGTCAGCGGACCCCCCCCTCCCCCTCCCCCCCGTGTTCCAGCATGTCGATATTGATGAGTGATTACCATAATTACCATAGAACTGATGGTAATTGCTATTTAGAGGACCAAAAACGAGAACTGATGGTAATTGCTAGTTAGAGGACCAAAAATGAAGGTTTTGGCCAATTTTTGCCATTTTGAGAAAATCTCTCTAACTTTCAACCGGCTGTATCTCGGTTAATATTAGGTTTAAGACGAAGTTTAAAGATACAAAATTGTAGAAAATTTACTGCTCTACAACTTTGAAAATAATTGTTTTGGTCAAAAACCGCTTAGTTTAGGAGTTACAAGCGAAAAACCGACAAAAGTCTGAAAATTTTGAAGTTTTTCGGCCCCCCCCCAAAAAAAATTAGCACAGGGTCCTCGAGTTGGAAAACTTGACAGAGTCATCCCACAGTACCCCCTAACAACCTGTAAAAGTTTCATTAACTTCGGAATTTTTTCCAGGTACAATGTACATATCTACTGGACTATTAGTGGAACAGGGGCCTAAGAGGGGCGTGCATTGTTTGGCGAAAAATGCCAAAAGTCCGGTATTCTCAAACCAATTTCAGAAAGGAAAACCTCAATCAATAGGGAATTAATTTTGCTAAGGATTATTAATATTCTTGATATTATTTCTGTACTTTTTTTTGACATCACTGTATGTTGCTAGTTTCTCCGTTATTTCCGTTTGAAAGTTTTAAACGGCCGTCATTTTGAAAATACTGAAGTCAAGTCAATATAACTTTTTTCCATATAGGTAATACTAATACAATGGATTGATAAAAATTTGATATTATTTCGTTCAGCAATTTTTTAGATATGGGTTTCTTAATAACAAAAAAAAACATTTTGGTTACAGTAGTTACAACCGAAATGATTTTAGACAAATGAACAGTGATTTGGTGTCGACTTTAAACCCAGGAACAATCCCAGAAAATATGTGATGCGAGTTACGAAACACTCTGTTTATTTTGACCCATATGATCACTGAATTACCTCCAGAAGTTACAGAATCATCCTATATATATGACGTTAAATTAGCTGGTTTATCAGCGAACTTCCATAGGAAAAATTAGCTATGCAGTGGCTCTTATGGTAAGACCCAAGGTCGGGAGTAGCAAATGAGGACCGATCATGGTCCCCAGAACACGTTTGGGGAGTCATTAAAAATCATATAGTCTATATGTATATATGTGTTCGCACTCTAGCGGCCGCATTTTAAGTCCGATTTGGTTCAAATTTGGTACACATGTTGGTTGTCTACGTCGCTCAGACGAGTGCGTTAGCCAAACAAACCCAACAATCAGAAGCACGTTTTTTGACCGGAATGAATTTGTTTTTGAGTTTTTTCTGCAAATACAAATGTGGGATATTATTCTGCACATTTTGTTTTTTGTACGCGCCCTTATAGCTCGTTTGGTTCCTCAAAATCGATCAAAACGTAAATACCATAGAATTACCCGGTTCAAAGCCATGTGGTGGATTCTACCGTGGGGTTCGCGTAAGAAGCACGCAATGCATTGCGGATTGAAAATACTTCCAATACGGGGGTTGGAGTGTGAAGGCACTCCTAATACGGGGGTTGGCATGCGAAGCACTCAATGCATTGTGTATTCAAGATACTCCCAATATGCGGAATGGTGTGCGAAGCATTTTGCAGCTATTCAGCTCCGTCGTGAATAGAGCTATTTTCAAATTGTTGGTTGAACCCCTACAACATAGGCCTATAAACTTAATTTTGGAAATTTGCTCAACTCAAGTCAGCGGTTCAGCTACGTGGTTGAATTATCTTTGGTTAATTCTTCACTGTTGAGTTCAGTTTCATACTCCTAGTGATTCCTCTTTTAAAACTATACTCATATTACCAACTGTGACTCCACCTTTCCAGCATTCGGCTCTGACGCTAAGCATACAACGATAGTGATATTGAACTTAAAACATTATGCTCTAGCTAATCAATATCAATAAAATTGGTGAAATTCAGTTTAATTAAACATTTAGAGCAGAAATAAGTAGATTTCACGAAACAACTTTTCCAAACAAAAACGAAACTCTATAAATACAAAATGAGTGAGAGTCTGTTGGTATGAATACAAATTTGATTGGTTGTGGAAGTAGATTGCGCAGGAATACATACAAAGGATCGTAGAGTAAGCCAGTGTAAATATAACTGGAATTGTGGAAGATTCGCTCGAAGCTATACACCGAAGTATTTGTTGGACAAACATTTATTTGATGTTAGAAGCACTCGCAGTAATGTAATTTGTTGTTGGTTTGGAAAAACATTTGATAATATCTCCACCTTATTGGTGGTAAATATCTTACCACCGAACAAATTTTGGAAACGAACATGCTTATTCAGGTTGATAATTACTTTAGAAAGGTCACATTTTCTGTTTTCTGTGCAGGAAAATAAGTCAAAACCTTGAGCTGCCGACTTTTAAAAGCATGTAGTTAGATTTGACTAATTAAATAAGTCAACAAAAAAAAAACTGTTAGTTGTAAATACAAAATTACTATAAAACACACCAGTGTCATTTACGTTTACATATTTAATTTACATTTAACAATTTTAACTTAACAAAATAATTCGACCACTGACGCAGCTGGACCGCTGACCTGAGTTGAGCAAATTTCCAAAATTAGGCCTAAGTTTATATGTCTATGTTGTAGGGATTCAACCAACAATTTGGGAAATACGAAGGCGGTGAACAGCTGTCTGTGTGTACGCAATATATTAGTAGAATTTGTTTGCGCCTAGTGGCCTCGCGAGTTTGCACCATTTGGCTTTGAACCGGGTACTTTTATGGTATTTTACGATTTGGTCGATTTTGGGGGAACCAAGCGAGCTATAAGGTCGCGTAAAAATCTAAAATGTGTAGAATAACACCCTACATTTATATTTTCAGAAAAAACTCTCAAAAGGTTTCATTCTCGTAGTAAAATCTCAAAAAATAGTTACTTTCTGTCAAAAAACGTACGGTTGTTGGATTTTTTTGGCTAACAAACTCGTCCGAGCGACATAGACAACCAACACGTGTACCAAATTTGGACCAAATCGGACTTAAAATGAGGCCGTTAGAATGCGAACACATATGTAAATATATATATACACTAGCTAACCCGTACGGCGTTGCCCGTGGTGGTTGGTATTTTCAGTCTTTTCAACATAATTGTATCCTTTTTAAGTGTTCAGTCAGTGAGTGGTATTTGGCTTATATATATATAGATCTTAAATAATAAAAGCACTATAATAATAAAAGATCTGAAATTATGATTTTAGGAACTTTGATCCCCCCCCAACCCCTCCTAAAATTTCGAAATTTTTCATACCCATTCTTAGTGAGCACCTATGGCCCTAGAGGAAGCTACATACCAAATTTCAATCCAATCCGTTCGATAGTTTTGAAGAAATCGTGATTTAATAACTTTAATCCCTCCAAACAACCCTAAAATGTAAAATTATTTCAAACTCTTTCTTAGTGAGCACCTATTGCCCTAGGGGAAGCTACATACCAAATTGAATTCCAATCTGTTCGGTAATTTTGGAGAAATCGTGATGTAGTAATTTTTACCCCCCAAACTCCCGTAAAATTTCCAATTTTTTAAAACCCTTTTTTAGTAAACACTTATGGCCCTAGAGGATGCTACATACCAAATTTCATTCCAATCCGTTTTGTAGTTTTGAAGAAATCGTGATTTAATAAATTTGATCCCCCCAAACCCCCCCTAAAATTTCGAATTTTTTCAAACCCTTTCTTATTGAGAACCTATGGCGCTAGAGGAAGCTACATACCAAAATTCATTCCAATCCGTTCGGGCGTAATTTGAGGATGATCAAAAACGCATTGAAAACGCAAGGAAAAATGCAAAAACGCCTATTTCTGGCGTAATTTTGGGAGAATCTCAAACATTTTTTAACAGACTATTTTTAGGCCTTAAACGAACCTAAGTACCAAATTTCAACATTTTCTGCCAATTAGTTCTCGAAAAAGCTGAGAAAACGCAAAAAATCGCTAGAAAAACGCGAATATTGGGCGTATCTTTGGGATGTTTTCAAAATCCGTTCTTAGTGCGCTTCTAAAGGTCCAACTGAACATGCATGCCAAATTTGAACTCATTTGGTTCAGTAGATTTTTAGTTCTGCTGATGAATGAATCAGTGCCATATCGCTTTTATATAGATAGATATATGAATTTTAATGACACCCCAAAACGTGTTCTGGGGACCATGATCGGTGCTCATTTGCTACTCCCGACCTTGGGTCTCACCATAAGGGCCATTGCAAATAGGTCATTTTTCCTATGGTAATTCGCTAATAACACATTTATAATGTTTGCCGAGTATGGGATGGTTTGAGCTTCAAAATGATTTACATGTTATATGCGTACGTTAATTGGTTCTCTCAAACTAAGGGCGGGTTTACAGAGAACATTTCTCTCATATAATAACACGGGGTATTTTTAGCACTTCAGTTATTGCTTTTTAACAAACGTAATGGAGAGAATAATAAATTTTGAATTTTTGCAGACTATCGAAATTTTTGGTTTAAAAAATGGCGCATGCGTCATGAGCCCACGTTAACTGGTTCTGATAAACTAACGAATCATTCAAACAAAAAGTTATCCATGGAGGAATTTTCTAAAAACAGTATTTTTTAAATACGAGTATATATTTGTATTTTTGTTTTAATCTGCAGTGTAAAACGCTTAAAATGGAAATCCTTACCCAAATAATACCAGGTGTCTTAAAAGCCCCACCCTCCCCCTTTAACTTTTGTGTTTGTTAAAACAAACAAATATTATCATTTGGTGAACGATACTAACTTAGCCCAAAGTATCTTTTGAACCAATCGGAAATTTTGAGTGTCCCCTAAAAATGGGGGATTTTGGGGGCAACTCAAAATTTTTAAATAGAAAGTATGGTCATGTGATACCTCATTTTAAAGGTCTATTTAAGATGCTTTCAAATCGAATTCGTAAATTTTATTTTTTACAAAATTTTCTAAGATGTAGGAGTCCACTTAAAATTTACAAAATCAATTTGGAAGCAATATTTTATTTCAAGCTCTTTGAAATAAACATCTTTTGTCTCTTGAAATGTTTCCTAAAAACTATTCCTTTTCGAGATATTATCAACTTTATGTCGATTTATTTAACACGTTTAGGGCCGCCATTTTATTTTGGGTGGTCCAATTTGTATTTTCTTTATGTCATTTTCCTACTCTTAAATAGACCTTTAAAATGAGGTATCGCATGACCATACTTTCCATTTAAAAATTTTGAGTTGCCCTCAAAATCCCCCTTTTTTAGGGGACACTCAAAATTTTCGATTGCTTCAAAAGATACTTTGTTCTAAGTTAGTATCGTTCAATAAACGATATTTGTTTGTTTTAACAGACATAAAAGTTAAAGGGAGAAGGTGGGACTTTTAAGACACCTTTTATATAAGATGATGTTTAATTTGTAAGATTTAGAAATCACTTTTTTCTACCAATAGAATTTTTAACATAGGCCCACAATTTTGCAGTGCAATTAAAATCAAACTAAATTTATTTTTTTAAAGTAATTGCTTGGAAATAAATAAAAAGTTAACATTTTAGTTTTTAATATGAATACATCCAAGACATTGGCATTGACATAGTTATTTATCGAACCCTGTTTATAAAAGGCAAAAAACCATACGTGTAACTTACTAGGTGAATAACACGAGTGTACCCCTACTTGAGTTAGATTATTTTCAACCAAAATCCAAACTGCTTTTAATCCCGATTTCTAAACCTGCGTGTTCCCCATTAAAGTGGATTAGTATTCCTTCACGTTGGCAACAGCACGTAACGCAAACAACGCCAGATTGACTCTGAAGTGACGCTTCATAAAGACCGATAACCCGGGAATAATAAACTCATCATTATTTTTATAAAATTGTTTTGTTCTGAAAACTTAAGCGATCGTTATTGTTTTGGGTTCCGTATCATAAAAGGAAAAAGTTACCCTTATAGGATCACTAGTTTGTCTGTTTGTCACAGGCGACTTTCCACGGAACGGATAAAGGCATCTAACCAAATATCGTAATCAACATGCATTTTGGAGTAGAAAGTATACATAAAAATTACCAAAACACAGTAGACTACTGTATTACCTTAACCCCATAAAAGCGAGTGGACAATATATAATAACAGGTGAGTAACAATATAATTTAACAGCTGATTTCACTCATCATCTGTAATACTAATACAAAACCTACTGTGCGTCCGGACTTTAGTTGGCAGTACGGGAAAGGCTATGCTAATGCATTTCATATGAAGTTTCCGTACTACTAACCGCATTGCTGACATCGGCCGCTCTATGAATTCACTGAACGTGAAGATGATGATGCAATTTTGTAAATGGTATCAAATTAAAGCTAATAAAACTGTCTTTCATCGCTTGACACCAAGAAATATATATACATTTGTTATATATTTTGTACAGGCTTTTATAACTGAAACGCAACTGAGAAGGACATACAAAATGTAGTACGCGAAGATTTTTAAAAATTTTCGGCCAGGAAACTTTTTCAAGCCGGACATTTGTACAAAAATAAAGAAATTTAGTTTTTGTAATTTGACGTTTTTACTTGGGCTGCTTAGTTTATTCAGTAGGAGCCGCAGAAGTCAAGAGTTATCATTGTGTATTTGTACGTGGTGCGGTGCCATCGTAGTGTTTTTGCTTGCCTCTATATAAATTTAAAAGCAATGTTTAACAGTTTTATCTTTTGTTCACTAATGTACCAATATATGTAATGTGGTTTCACATTACATTTTAAATAACACTAAAATCTGCACCACTGTATCGACAAACACCCCCTAAACCATCCGACGACAAACTAACACTGAACAATGAAATGGGACAAAAGAGGAATCTATTCCTTATCTGTTTACAGGAAACACCAGAGTGTCTGTTGTCACAACACTTGACTGCGCCAAAACTGTTGTTTCATAACAAAAATAATATTTTGTAGTCTTGGGTTTCTTTGTTTGTTTATGCTTACTGCAAAACAATCTAATAACATACTGCAGACTAAATTCCTTTTTTATTTATTACACAGCCATAATTGTATTATACCGACATTTATTACATCTTAAATAATTTGTATATTACTGTTCACAATATTGAATATAAGTTGAAGACTAGGTGGTAACTTTAACTTGTAAACATCCTTTTTAATGCATCTGTGAGTAACAATAACGCCTTTGTCGACATGCAGTCGCGTCGCGGCGACAGCCACAGTTGCATGTTGTCAGGACGGGTAGTAGCCCCGCGGACGCACAGTAGCGTTGATTAAACTTTGGGTTTATGTTTACAACTTCAATCAATTTTTTTTTTTTTTTTTTTTTTTTTTTTTTTTTTTTTTTTTTTTTTTTGCTTTCCATGCCACTTTGGGCCTTTCGGCTAACGAGCATGTTTTTTTGGGTTTTTAATATTTTATGGTCCCCCGCGGGATTTGAACCCGGGACGTCTTGCTTATGAGGCAAGTACCATAGCCGTTGAGCTATGACAGAGGACTATATATCAATATAAGTCTTATGAAGTTGATTTTCTTAAAATATGAGTTAAGGCTCGGCTCCCTATATTCAAAACGGCGAAGCTGGGTACCAATTTCAATGTTAAATAACCAAAACATACCTTTACTATTAAGCATATTTTTGTGTTGTTTTTGTCAAAAAACGAAAGCTGTATTTTTTTCTTAAAGTAAAATAAACTGTGGGTGTTAATTGCTAAGGTTTTTTGCAATATCTTTTTTTGTAACTGAGTAAAAAATCAATAACGTTTGCTATTTTTTACTATTTATAGCATACGTTTATGAAAACAATAAAACGGTTTTTGAAAATGTATTCAACAATCAACATCCGCATATGACAGTCCTTCAAAATGAAACCAAATTTTTAAATTTATTCCAGGAATTAACGAGAAAAAATGGCTTATTCTGTAGCATTGCTCTTATGGGAATCAGATTCATTATGGCGGACAGGGTAGCGCCCCCTTAAAGAACTAATGTAGGTTGTAATACGTTACAAGATTTACTTTGAGGTTATAAAATGAATATAAATAAAAAAAATTATAGTAAATATAAATATTAATTTATACAAGTTTAAAGAAGGGAACCTATTCTTTTAATTTCGGAAACATTCGTACATCTTCGTATAACATATTCGAAGATGAATTCTTATATTCGATTATTAATTTATTCATTATAATATTAATAACTTCTAAATCATTTAATCTATCAATATGAAGCGATTAAAAGATAATAATTTTATCCATATTTAGACAGTATAGGAATGAATATAAATACAAACTTTTAACAAGTAGGCCTACAGTTTTATAACCTTATAAACTATATTCTACACATTTAACCGAGTTAAAACCCCGTCAGCATTTGTAGGCCTAGATAAAGTCTGTTGTTGTTAAATTGTGTGTTTTTTTTAAATTTATGTATTTCTTATGCGTATCTAATTAATCTGCCTGTGATTTTTCACGGGGGCTTCCTGTAATATGTCATCACGTTTGGCCTACTGCGCATGCGTCAAGATCCAGATCACCACTACCCCCACCTCTACCCTTTATCTAAGTGTCTCTGCAAAGGTTTTTCAGAGTATTCAATAAACTGTTTGCATTTGTTTCGCCGCGAGTATGGACGGGAAGCGAGCGGCGAAGCCGCGAATCACCGACGGGATTTGTATGTAAATTGAGAAGAGGGCGGAGCCATCCAATAAATTTTATAAATATTTCTTACACTATGGTTTTGTACACTATTTTTTCGGCTGTTATCGGATTATCGGCTTTTGAGAAACATTTTCGAAAAAAAAATATTTTCAATGATTCATAAAATATTAAATTTTCCGTGCAACAGACTTTCGACCTCCAATGTTTATGACAAAATATTTTTAAGTACTGATTATTGGAATATATGTTGTTTAACTTGCTTATAACTACAGTAGAGCACCGATTATCCGAAAGCCGGTCATCTGAAACGTCGGTTAACCGAAAAATTCAAAATTCACGCCATGCCAACATTACACGAGCCCGTGTGTCTGTCCGGTCCGTTTCACTGTTCCACGTCCACCTAACCTCATTTGTGTCACTGACATCAGTGTTGTTTTAACTGTCCGTGCTGTTGTTTCTTGTGCTGTGTGACTTCTGGCAATGTCGTGTTTGCTCAGTCTTTCTGACAAATTTAAAATTGTAGAACGATTAAAAAAAAGTGCAAGTGGATCAAGCTCGGGAGTTTGGTATTGGGAATTTAAAGATAACTGAAACTAAAAAGAACAGTGAATCATAAAGTTTGCTTGTGTGCTGGGCAGTGAAGACGGGAGCTGATGATGAAGAAGCCTTCCAATGCTTCAAGACTGCTATTAAATGGTTAGACCAGCAAGACGAATGCGATCCTGTGCAGCTGCTGTCTTTGAAACGCCTACAAGACTTGGCGGCAAAAAGTGAGTCTCAAAACTTAAACAAAATGTTCGACTTTTTCTTTTAGGTTAATTTTGTGCTGTTTTTATCACGTCTAAGTTAGTAAACTAAATGTTTATGTACTGTATGTGCAATCCCTACTTTAAATGTACAGTATGTATTACAAATAAACTTAAATCAAAGTATATAATAAAGTACAATACCTTTTATGGATGTCATAAGATGCGCATCTACGTACTGTGTTTTTTAAATGTGTTGTGTTTTATGTGTTTTTATGTGTTTTATTAATGTTTCTGAAGATGGGATAGACGTCCCGAAACGCGTCAAAAAAACAACAAAAAAGTGGTCACTGACGGAAAAATAAAAGGTATTGTACTTTATTATATATATTAGTGACCTGGATACTATAAAAATGAATTCATTATTAAATCAAAGTATTATTTCTAGTCCAATAACGTGTTTTATTTGCGTCCCACCCATCCCACTACCCTCAACAAAGAACTAGACTTTTTTCAAGAAATGTTCGATTATCCGAACACCCACTGCACCAATTGTTTCGGATAATCGGCTCTCTACTGTATAACACATTTTAGTTGATACGTTTTTCCGTTCAAGAGAAATTTGACTTTAATAGACTGGCGGACTGAGAGGCAAATGAGTGATCCAATAACTATTGTGTGTCGTACTTTATATATCATCTTCTTAATTTAAAAAAGTAACGTATCATTTACAAGTGAAACTATTTAAACTTATAGGTAAATTTAGAATAAAATCAACACTTAGGGTTAGTAACTGACTATATTGTTGTATGAGTACCAACCAGCTAACATTTAGGGAACAAAATGACATAGAGGTATTCTTTTTTTTTTGAATTTGTAAACTAAATATAAAGGACAATGATATTATTATAATTATTTTAATTATTATATATATATGTTCAATTTAATTTACTATTGTTTATATCCATTTATTTTTTCTATAGAAGTAGTCTATAAATATGAAATGTAATTGTTTGTTTTTTCTGTGTAAACTACCAACTGAAATAAAACAAAAACAAAACAAAACAAAAATATAAATTGTTTTATAAGTAAATGTACATACCTTGCACATCAACAAGAACTGTTTTGACCTGTAACAAAACAGTAAAGAATAAGTACTTGTTTTTAATATCCTTATTTGCGTACTGCCAGTGATTTTGAAATATATGTAGCAATGGTTTTCAATAATACGAAAAATACAAATACTTCGTACTTACCCACAAAAAGGTTTTGCACACAACGCTTTTTGAGAAATCTGATATTTTATTCAAATAATAATCAAATCGGATTTAAAAAAAAATTTAATGTCTTAAAGATTTAAAGCATACACAAATCAGATTAAAATTGCAAATGATGTTTTTAAACAAGTATTAGTGTAGATAAGGGTGACCACGAATTTAAAAAAAAGATGGGAAATCACTTATTGTGTTAAGTCAAATATTAACAATATAATCCACTATAAAACAACTAACAACAAACCATAAGTTGGACAGGCGAAATGACGTAACAAACTTTCAGCAATCTTTCTAAGTTGTTAGACATAAAAACTTTGTTTGATAGCATCTTTTTTTCGGAAAATAAGCAGTCAACGTATAAGATACCAACTTACACAGGGTGTAAAAGAAACCGTTCAGGACTTTGTGATATGTTTCCTCATACAAAAAGGAAGAAAAATCTCTTGAACGTTTTCATAAAATTTATATACACTTGGTTTTCCAGATATCCGCCATTTTGTTTTTTGTACAAAATAATTCATATCTAAAGAACGGTTTTACTGATTGAGATCAAACTTGGCATGAAGGTTAACCTAACAATGATATATTTCAAGAACATAAGCTATTAAATCCAATGATGCGTTTCAAAATGGCGGCCGTGTTCAAAACACATCGAAACATTTTGATGTTACCCCTTCCGAGCGGGACCCGAAAAACAAAACTCCAACTGTCGCAAAACACGCCAGTCTTCAAAAAGTTCGCTAAAAGTTGCAGTTTTGTTTTATTCGACATGAGTTTGTGTTTTGTCCGTTTAGTGCAAAACAGCTTTAGGTTGGTATTATTTAAGTTCTAACAAGAACACAATAATTGATGATTGCTTTTTTTTCAAACTACTTATGAGACAAACTGTAAATAAATCTATTTTGTAGTGACATTTGTGTAGGTAGTGGTGGTAAGAAGGGATGATAATTTGTGAATGTTGGTTGGCATGATTAAATTACTTTCAAAAAGGACCCCCAAAACTTTTTGCGCCAAAACTTTCGCTTTTGCTAAAGACGGCTCTGCCTATAGTTTTTATTACTTTCTCACTATACTATAGTAGCCTGTAAAGAAAGTATAGTGATCGCAAAAAAAATCGATGTTGAGATTTTTGTGGAAATATCCGTTTTGGAACCCCCTGAGTCCGAAAAAGTGGTTTTTACAAAATGTCTGTCTGTATGTATGTATGTCCGTATGTAAGTATGTCTGAATGTATGTATGTCTGTATGTATGTATGTCTGTATGTATACAAAGCTAGAGCGAAAACTATTCGATCGATTTCAAACAAATTTGCACCAGACATGTCAAGTAGGCCTGTATAGTTGCACGAAAAACGGTTTTGAAATTTTTTGAAAAACAACACCCTTTTTGGCAAAAAAAATCCCAAAAAATCAGTTATTATTTTTGTACAAAAAAAAAAGGCTCTAATGATTTTGATAAAATTCGGCTTATTTGTAGCCTTTAATGTACCCTACAATACGCGAAAAACCGCATCTTTCTAAAAATTCTCGTTTAGCTAATAATAATAACAATAACTGATTTTGGGGGGTTTTTTGGCCGTAAAGGGGGTTGTTTTTCAAAATTTTTCAAAACCTTTTTTCTTGCATCCATACAGGCCTAATTTACGTGTTTGTCGAAAATTTGCTCGAAATCGATAGAATAGTTTTCTCTCTAGATAATAATAGAAATAATAATATGTATTAATTAATCTCCTACTTTAACAAATCACCTCTCCTACCCCACCTACAATTATGAAGTCACAGTGAGTCTGTTTAGTAATTTAAATATGTTTGTGAGAAAGTATGTGCCAGTTCCTGGTACCGTTTATTTTGTTTACGATTGTTATTATGTAGGCATATGTCTTTGGTGTAGTCTATGGGGTGTTTATAGTTTCTTTTATTTAGTGCAAACACCACCAAAATGGTTGAACTATGACCATTATGGTGTATTTTTATATTTTCTTTCACTCGTAGTTTTTACATTTGTCTGTCTCTGTTGTGGTTTGCGTTTCTAGACTCAGTTGAATGGTTACTTTCAGAAAGTTTATATGTCCACTTTATATGTTCTCACTCGCCTACATAAATACCCTAACCATCATAACACGACAATTGTCTTTCAAGGTTTTTAGTTTTTATCTATTAACTCGGTGTTCTTCCAAGATAATGTTAAGAATAACATTTCTAAACACTTGGGCAAGTACTGAAAGTTTGATACATTAATTTGATTAAATAAATACAGTTTCATACAAGTTATAAAATGCATTGCATTGTTTCAAACACAAATAAGAGCAAACAGTCGGTCGCCTACAATACCTCAAATAAATGTTTGTTCAACAAATATAAATAAGTAGCATATTCCCGTGTGTGGCCCCGGGCATATCTTTCCATATCAATTACATGCGCACCGCCCTACTCCGCAATTCAATGCTGTTATCCTCGTTCAATCTATCACCGGAGGCCATTGTTCCAACAACTATTCAAACATCTTTTATTTCTATACTTTTACACTTCCTCTGGACGTGAACCAATCAAATTCGTACTTCCCCTTTCCACCCTGCACCCTTTTACCATCTCATATTTATGGTTTTTATAAAGTCTGGTGAAGAAGTTTTTACAATGTTTTCGTTAATGTGTTCGTTTAATGTAATCATTAAAAGTAACTAAATTAAACTAGTTGAAATAAAAACTGTTAAGATTTTATACAATGATTAATTTAGACTAATATTAATTTGTACCAAATTTAACCTTAATTGATAATAAATAAACGGCACCAGAAACTGGCACATACTTTCTCACAAACATATTTAAATTATTAAACAGATTCACTGTGACTTCATAACTGTATCAAAGTAGGACAAGGGATACATTAAAGTAGGAGAGTAACTAATAAATATTATTATTAGTATTAGCTAGAGAGAAAACTATTCTATTGATTTCGAACAAATTTGCACCAAACATGTCAATTAGTTGTCCAAAAGCCCCAAAAAATCAGTTATTATTATTATTAGTTAAATGATAATTTTTAGAAAGATGCCGTTTTATGCATTTGGTAAGGTACATTAAGGGATACAAAAAAGACAAATTTTATCAAAATCGTTAGAACCGTTTTTTTATAAAAAATATATCAACTGATTTTTTGGGGGGTTTTGGCCAAAAAGGGGGTTGTTTTTCAAAAAATGTCAAAACCTTTTTTCGTGCATCTATACAGGCATAATTGACATGTTTGGTGCAAATTTGTTCGAAATCGATCGAATAGTTTTCTCTCTAGTTTTGTACACAGACAGACATTTTGTAAAAAACACTTTTTTGAACTCAGGGGGTCCCAAAACGGATATTTCCACAAAAATCTCAACATCGTTTTTTTTTTGCGATCACTATACTGTCTATATATATCTAAAAGCCAAAACCAACTGATTCACTGATCACGATTTCTTAAAAACTACTGAACGGATTGGAACGACATTTGGTATGTAGCTTCCTCTAGGACCGTAGGTGCTCACTAAGAAAGGGTTTAAAAAAATTCGAAATTTTAGAGATTGTTTGGGGGGATAAAAGTTACTAAATCACGATTTCTCTAAAACTAGTGAACGAATTGAAATGAAATTTGGTTTGTAGCTTCCTCTAGGGCCTTAGGTGTTGGCTAAGAAAGGGTTTCAAAATTTTAGTGGAGTTTTGGGGGGGTGTTACTAAAAATCCCTATAGTAAATTAGTATAGTGCGAAATTAAAAGCAACTTTAAATAAATGGTAAAAACCCCAATATAATACATTTTTTATAATTACGTTGTATCAAAGACCAAACAATTCTTTAAAAACAAATTAAATTATCGGTTTCGAGTGCTCACCATCAATTTATTTGAAAACTAGATTGATGTACTAGAGGAGATCTTTCTGTAAATGGTAGTCACTTCGACACGAATCGATCGGAGATAAGTAATTAAATAATTTTAAAGCTTGCTTAGGTATGAAATGTTGTTTGCGCTTTGAAGCAAAATGATGTTATCAAATGTGTTTTAGATATTTTTCGCTGCCTACAACCTAACATGACGTGATTGTTGTTTCATTTCCTCAGAAAAGTGGTGGTTCCTCTTTACCAATTAGATCAGTAGACGGTTCCATAACCGAATAGCGGCGAAAGTTGTTGAAAATGTTCGTAATAAGTTGGCAATAAACAAATGCCTCAGTGTGGAAACTAATCATACGAGAAGGTCTGATAAGTTAAAATTTAAGATGTTTTTAAAATTCTCAAATTTTGAACGGAATTTCTATCTGGTTGACTTCAGAGGAGACCATAAACTATTCCATTAGCTAAACAACATCCAGAAAATTTCAAATTGAAGACTGACCAACTGGAAACAAAATCGTTTCAACATTTTCGAAGTGTTTTGTTTTCAAGATGGATCTTAATAACTGTAATTGTATAACTTTTATTTTAAAACTTTCATCTCAGGTACCCAATCATTAACATTTTTTTACTAACACGACGCTGCAAATTTGCTTGTTGAACACGTAATAAGCAACGTGAACTTAAACAATCTTCTACTGTAACAGAACTTCAGTAAGTAAATGATCACCTGATCAGATTATTACCCTCTTTCCTGATGACACACAGTGCTGCCAATCCGATTGTTACGTCATGCAAACCTACGATATACGCATAGAAATTTGTAAGTTATTCTTTTCAAGTTATTTTTGTATTTGATTGTTAAGAGCTCAGTGCTCATATAAGGAAAATGAACCATATAGTGTTATTCCTTCGCTTTCATCTGATATTTCTTACGTGCTATTTGTGTAAGCATAAACGATCTCATTACAGATACTTTAATAGATAGTGCTGTGTCGAAGCTCTATAACCACCTAAGTGTATGACACGTTCCCATACAATAGGAAATTTAAAATAATTCAAAATATTATTTTAGGCTAAAAGATTGAACAATATTTTGTAATACGTATCGGTTATATACAGGGTCAATGTGAAACACGGATGAAATCTTTCGCCATCTGTGACTCTAACGAAACATTTCCAGACCTATGAATATATGAACTTTTTTCATTTTACCAGTAGAATCAGTTCAGAAAGTGCTCGGAACATTATGCAAATAACTTATTATTGCAGCTCAAAATAACTTTAAAATATTTTGTTTCTAGAGTAATTCTGGGTATTGTTGACAACTACCAAGAAATACATTTTTCCTTTTTTTGTCATTATCTCTGTTTTCCTTTGAGCTACAGATAAAATAAAAAAAACATTGAGTTTGTCTTTAAAGAAGTAAACTTTTTTGTCTCTTGTAATGTTTTTGTAAAGTTAGCGGTTTTGGAGATATTTGACATTAAAAAGTCTAAACGGTCGCCATTTTGAAAATATTTAAAATAATGTTCTAATTTTTCATACAGTGATAAAAGGTTACGCAAACAAATATGTGTACAAAGTTTGAGCTCAATATCTTTTCTACTTCTAAAAATATTAAGTATTTTCTAAAAAAACACATACAGACAGACAGACCGAAAACGGAATGAGATAGGACACATGTTATATTACATTTTTGTTTCTTTTGACATGCTGAATAACGTGATAAAGTTTGTTCATATGGTTGCAAGACACCCAGTATATTAATGGACAATGGTATACGTAATATAAAATTGATATGTTTCAAGTCTTATCAGTTTCGATGATTGAAATATACGATAATGATAAGTGATTAAATGCTTAAGCAGTTCCAATAGCAGATGAATGGAATACAATAAAGACAATCATTAACGTTGATTAGATCTGAATTAACTCGGGAGTGTTGAAGTGATATTTAAAGACAATGTTACTAAACATAAGTCACTTGTTGTTAAATAAATGTTTACGAACATGTGCTAATATTCAAAACGTTTAAAGTCAAAATCCAAACACGATGAATAGACTAATCGATAGCAGATTTTTAAAGTTACAAACAATGGGAAAGTTAATGCTTATAGCAACAGTGGTTTTATTTTCTATGGAAAATCAATATTTTAAGGTGAGTGTTTTTAATACAAAACTATTTTTATATTTAACAGTGTTTAGTCTCTTTGCATAAACATTACTATTTATTTTGTATTAGCTAAGAAGCTTTCTTTAAATATTTAACTGAAATTTTTAAAGTAAAAGTAAATAATATAATTATGTACTTCTAAAATACTTCTAAATAAATTAAATACAAAAATATATAGCATTCTAAAAAAACTGACTAACAAAATTTAACCAAACAAAAATTTTACTAAAACATTTAACTAATTTCTTTTAACTAAAAAAAATTATAAATACGTTTTGATTAAAGTAATTAATTACACATAATTAATAAAGACACGAAAACAACTTCGAATAGTTTTACAAAAATTCGTTCTTTAAATATTTAAGTAGACATAAATATAAAAAGCTGGCCTGAGGTGGTTAAGGGTCTGCTGTATGGCGGCCATCTTGGATTTGTATCCCATAAGAGCAATGTTAAATTTCAAACCATTTATTTAGTTTATTTTTTATCACAAAATTGTTTTAAGCACAGTCACAATACTCATCCGTTTTGCAATTTAGTTTTTTTTTAAATGCTTTTGATTTGTTATGTAATTGACATTTTGTAAGTACAAAGTTTGAATTTTTTTGTACAATAAAAAATGTATAATGAAAAATAATTTGCAAGCTGGATCCGAAATTGTATAAAGAATATTCAGGTTTTTTTTTCAACACTCAATTACAAAAGATATACTTATAAAATGGTTTGAAATGAGTTAATGGTAAGAAATTGCACTGTTTAGATAGGGATACAGTGAGAACCGC